>OY735219.1:2835172-2897672 GCA_963457665.1 Thysanoteuthis rhombus | reverse complement strand
GAACGTGTGTGTTCCTCAGTATCTGAGCCTATTTCTTCGTGATGTCGGAGGCAGGTCAGGGTTTGCCGTCTCATTTTCGGATGCACAAGGCGTGAATCTATCAAATTACAAAACAATGCCAGACAAATTGCCTTTCTGCTTTTACACTTCTGTGTTTATACCCCACCCTAAGGTTTTTTTTTCGGTCTCCTTTTGTGGTGTTGCTTTCTCTTTTCCCGCCTTTGAAAATTGTATCGGCTGCGTCTTTCAATGTAATGAGAAAATGTCGACGCATTCATTTCTCTACCGAAGCAACGTCAGGCAGTTGCAATCATTGAAGTACCGCCAAAGACTCAATTATTCCCTAAAAAAAAAATATCTTGAAAATTCTTCCTGCGTCTAAGAAGCTCAAGGTTACCTCACTGATAGGCTCCAACCTTGGGCAACTTATTTTTTTATTTTTTGTGATTTAATTTCAGTGCTACATAATACCCGTCAAAAATGCCAAAACGAATTCAACACATGGGTCGACATTTCTGTCTCAGAACAGAGTATCTTGGCTTTGCTTAGGATCAAAGTGCTGTCCACCAGCTCTTTTGTCTATGATGGGATACTATCTGTGCATTCATTGAAAAGTGTTACACAAAATATGCAGAGGGAGATGTTTATTGTGATCACTTTGAGACAGGGCTGTTTACAAAACAATATGATAACATTAAAAAAAGAATATAAAAATTTGAACGATTTATATTCCTTATTACAAATTACTTATTAAATTCATTTTTATTACCATCATCATCAGTCTTTCATCGTCTGTCGATGGACGTAGACCTTCCCCAAGATTCGTCAGACATCTCTATCACGGGCATCACGGAGCCAATACTTTCTGAACTTATCCAGTTCGTCATACCATCTTATTTTCTGCTGGCCTCGGTTTTGCAAGTGATCTCTGGGGATCCATCTTGTGAGTTGTGATGTTTAGCGGTTACCTGCTATTCTTGCAACTTAACTAGCCCATTGCCATTTGAGTTTTCTAATGGATTCTATGATATCTCTGACTGCTGTTTTTCCTTATATTCTGCTATGTCTAGTGATGTCTCCATGTGATGTTGAGCATGATTCTCTCATGTGCTTGTTGCATGGTTTTCAGTTTGAAGGTCAGTCTCTTGGTTAGGTTCCATGTTTCAGCTCCATAGGTGTCTATCAACAGGATGCATTGATTGTATACCCCCCTTTTTAGTAGTAATAGGATCTTTTTGTCCTTAAAGGTTGAAAGCTTGTCGTCCTAGAGTGGTTATTCGCTTGACTTCTTCTGCTTCTTTCGAGGACTTCATGAAGATTCGTTGACTTCGGTAGATTTATGGTCTACTTTTTTTCATATCTGCATTTTCGATTTGAATCGTTGTGTCTTTATCCCCAGCACATTTCTTGTACATGATATTTGATTTACTGAAATCCATGCAGACGATATACAAGTTCACTCAAAGGTGTATCAGTGCCAATCGAGTAACCCCACGTAAGAGTGTCTGTTTATGCATGTGCAGTAAGGTTCTATGTTACTGTTTTTTTCAAGTTTCCGTGTAGAAGCCGTGACAGGCATGCATGATCCTGCAAAAAGATTTCCAGCACAGAAAACGAACTCGGCAAATCGAGTTCGAATCTCGACCTGGGAGGGGAGGGGAGGGGGGCTACTTATCTTCACTTTGTGCTGATACCCTGCGGAAAAGTATGGATCTCCTTATCCTCTATCCTCGCCACGTATTTTCACAAAATGTCCCTGTCTTTTAAAGACGAAAAAAAAGTGGGTAAGTGCGCACTTTAGTAAACCACCCTATCATGGCTACTTTGCCTGGCCCGTCATCAACAGGGAATAACTGTTATTCCATGGCCACTGTTGTGTTCAGGCACATCCACCCACATACATAAACTTCCCATCTCCATACACGTACATCACCCACACACACATATATATATCCCCCATCCCAACATGCAGACACAAACATTACCCCCATACTCATACATGCGTAAAATGAGAGAGATATCTAATGATTAGCGTACTGGTCTCACAGATCCCTATTTCTAAGTAGCGAGTCCGATTCTCACTTGGTGCACCATAATTATTTACGTTGTCTCGGCCAAATTCTCCGTGTAATAACGGGAGATCATTTCAAATAAGAGTTTCAATGCTATATAACGTAATATATATATATATATATATATATATATATATATATATATATATATATATATATATATATATATATATATAATATTTATGATAAATTGCGTTGTATTATATAGAAAATCTTATTTGAATTGATCTCTTGTCGTAACACAGTTAATATGTCACTCGCACTAGACAACGTAAATAGAATAAACAATGAAAGAAAATTGAGCTGCTTCAGGAAATTTTCTTTCATTGTTCATCCTACTTACGGTGTCTAATTGGAGTGATACATTAACCGTGTAATGAAGGGAGATAATTTCAAATAAGACTTCCTGTATAACATAACGTAATTTGTTGTCATTCTGTCAGATCATGTATCCATTTCTTAACACACACACACACACACACACATATATATATATATATATATATATAGAGAGAGAGAGAGAGAGAGAGAGAGAGAGAGAGCACAAGCACTGAGTCAAGGATTAGCGATTGTCCTCTAGAGCAGTGGGTTCAATTTCCACGAAGTGCCTTTATGTGGTCTTCCATCCCATTAAGCGAAACTCAGTAAATATCTATCAACAATAATGATGAACGAAAAGGATTTCTTGATTCCCCGGCCATAACCATGAACCCTTCCACTTGAGGGTAACACGTTTGCCGATAAAAAATATTTCCTATCCATCATTTCAAACCATGAAGTTAACGAGTTATTTTAGTTTCTTTTCTAAAAAATCATCAAATAAAATTCAAATACAGGTAGTGCCCGCTTTTACAAAGTTCCGAGTGTCATTATAGAGGCAGCGCACTCACCTCTCTCTCTCTCTCTCTCTCCTACAGTTCAGTCACCCGTGCCTTCCACAAACACGACCTCCAATGACTCAGCCTGATATACTGTTCTTGGGTCTGGGGACGCCCCCCCCCCCAAATATCCCCATTTAAATCAAGGGTAATCATTTCTTTGCTTTACGCCATCTTGGCTTACCAAAGGCTTTTATTCACTTTTTGGATAGTGTGGGAATGCTATGTCTCCGTGAATTTTTTTTTCACGGAAAATTAGTGTGTGACTAAATAAAATCTTAATGCTCGGAGAAAATAGTATAAGTCGGAGAGAAAGGATTAAGGGGATGACCAATTGATCCCAATAGTTTAATAATTGAGTGAGTTTTGAATGAAAACAACGCAAAAAGAAAAATTCGTTATATTCGACCCTGTAGTATTTTAAGATTAATTCTATTTGACTTCGTGACACTTCTGTTATTTTGGGCGTTCTATTCTTGAATGTCTCGCCCAAGAGCCTACCTCCTCGACACATCGGCTGTACAGTTTAGCACGGTTATCGTGGAAACCGTTCTCAGTGTAATGGGTGGCTTTAATCAGACAAATGACCTACTAAACATGTCTTGTGTCCCTAAGGGAGAGAACGAACGAGACCAATTAATCACAATCTGCGTCACGAAGTATATTTAAACGAATGTTTGGTCAACGAATTTAGCATTTTACCGGTTAGGTTATCTGAACGGCTTCTTAACCTCTCAGCTTCTGTAAAGATAATACCCCCAGAAAAACGATATATATATGTACACACACACACACACACACACACACACACATATATATATATATATACACACACACACACACATATATATATATATATATATATATATATATATATATATATATATATACATATATATATACACACACACACACACACACACATATATATATATATATATATATATATATATATATATATATATATATATATATATATACTCTCACAAAACAGGATGACCCTAGCAGATGGGATCCCATTTTTTGCACACAAAGCAAAGCTCCTGATGGTGGACTTATGTTCCACAGCAAACTCATAACCCTTAAATGGTACACACAAACACACAGCACACTCTACTGAAGAAGTGAATACCTTCTGAAATATGTCTAGACCATCAATGAAAACATTTACGGATTAATAAACTTAGTTTCCATACACTTTCACTCCTGAGTTTGTCTTACTTCCTATAGTTCAAATTATATATATTTACACACACACACACACACTCATATATATATAGGTGTACTATTCAAGTCTAAAAATCCTATGTATCTCTTTTTAGAGGTCTATTGTGACATATGTGTCACAAAAAATGAAGTACATGATATTTTCACGACTTTTTAACCACAGGCAATGATGCTGAAGTATAAAACCAAAACAGAAACCAGCTAACATTACTTCACTGAACAAGAAACATATAAACGAAATGAGCTGATAATTCTGGGCTTTCCATCTTGAGGATGAGTAAATTATCAATCTTTTTTATGCTTAAAATATCTATGATTAAATTTTACGTGAAATTGTATCAAATAAGAAAAGCATAACCTTCAAATTTATTTTATATTCTAATTTAACAACTAAGATAGCTTTTCATTCTGAAATCAGGCATTACACTTCCATGAGTCTCGAAAATCTTGATGCATATTGGTCAGCATACTATATTTGCAGGACATTTCTACGTCAAAGAGTACCTTTCCTGAATTTGTTTTTATGATTAGGTCTAATAAGTGACAATCCCAATGAACTATGACAACCGGTGACGATGTCCGGGTATCCTTTGTTCACGTCAGCTCAGTAAATCTTGCAAGTTTTAAGTCTGGTCGAGACTAAGACTTTCTTCTAACAAGTTTTTATGACCCCATCCTGACAAGATGCACCGAAGTGATAACCCCTCTCTAACCACACAGTTTATGCTGAGTGTATTAGGACATGTGTGCTAATGAAGAGTTTTCCACACTTAATACCGGGAATCGAACTCGGGACTCTTTTGTATATAGAAGCAGACGTGTTAACCATGACCATTTCTGAAGTTGTGGACTGGAAAAAAACGATTTTGATTCTTGTGGTTCTGTTGTGTAGGTTATTGAATAATGATTATTTTTTCTCAGAAGATCCACTGTGAAATTGCATATAAACTCTGTAATATCGATTTTCAATGTTTTCCAATAATTAGAAAGACATATGTGTATATAAATAAATACATTAATTGATATATGAAAATAAACTCACGCATATAATATCTATATCGACACGAATAACAACAATTTTTTGTTAGAACTCAGTTAGAAGGAAAGATAAAAAACATTTTATCGAATATAGTGGACTCCCGTTGTAACGACACCCTCAAATGTGCCATCATAATGAATTTGTTGTTAAAAAACCCGATTAAAAAATCGGGCGTGCAAATTAGAAAATAGAACTAGTAGATTAAAAGAAAAAAAAAATCAGCAAACAAATTATCTACTTTTTAATTACCTCGTTGAAAGGTATAATTTCTGACAATAGTCTTCCAAAAATATGAAAATACGTGTGCCGATAGAACGCATGCATTATTAGATTTTGACGTTAGAAAAATTGCCGTTACAATGTTGATTTTATAAAGGAAATGGGAACGGACTTACCCAAGCTCGATGGGCGCGACTCCCTGAAAAATATAAAATAAAACAGATCAATAGAGTCAAATTGACACGAAAGAAAAGAACTTAAGCGGATACAGTATATATCTCACGACAGATATCAAAGGGCTTCTGATGATGATAATGAAATAACAATAAAATTAACTGATATATGATATCTCTCAGCATGGACTAATAACATCGTTTTTTTCCAGGCTTCTTCCAAGTGAGGGTAATGTGCATCCTTCTCCCTCCAGATACGATCTGCCATGCCAGATCTTTTAACTTCCCCTTCAGATATAGCCTTTCTATCGAGCAGTTATCAGTTGCACAACCACTATTCGTAACCTGCTTACTAGTTGGTCCATCAAGTTTGACGAAGAACTGCATTTACAACATTCCATATAAGCTTGGAAGAGAGTTCAGCTCGGAAAATATGGGTGCCTTTGAGGTGAGCCAAAATATAAACATCCTACCCTTTAAGCACGCCTCTGAAGTTAATAGGTTACGTAAACAGGTATTATTAAATTGAAATATAATGCATTTTCATCATAAAATGATTTTTAATAAAATTCCATCGTAAATACATTAGCAGTGCAATTCTATTGAAAAATCAATTTAATGCATTTCAATAACAAACTAATTTTAAATTTCTGTGTATGATTCAAGTATTTGCTGAGTCAGTATATATGTAATTATCAGAGCCAATCAAAGCTTTGATGTAAGGTTTCCACATTATCCGAAAGCAGAGAAATCTTAGAAAAACCGAAATGTAAGCCGAAATGGCGAAAAGCAAAGAACACATTACCATTAATTATCATGGGGAATCTTTTTGAGAGTTCCCAGACCCACGAAAATCGTATGTTAGTCTGTCATCGAGAGTTAAGATGGTAGGAAGAATAGGGGACTAGTTGCAAAACGCTGAACACTATTTTTCGCTTTTTGCCTTTTTTTTCGAAATACGAGAAAAAGTGATGTAAAGTGAACTTTTGGAAAGTGGGGGTAAACCCGTATTTGTTTGATAACTCCAATTCGTGATAATATGGTTTACTTAGACAGCTAATAAATAAATAAATAAATAAAAGTGTCGAAAAAAATGTGAAGGAAAACATTTTATACGAAAGTGTATCGATGATGAGAAACCAAAAGGCACCGCCAAAATGACTTTTTATTACACTCTCACAGTCTAATATTATCCCATATATAGGTTGCACATAAAATGAATTAACCAAAAAGTAACTATGCCAACTATATACACGGTGGCACGTAATTACTCGATTGTTCAGCGTATCAGTAAATTCTTAGAAAATACCTTGGACGGGCAAAAGTTTAACGCAGAAATAAGGGAAGTGTATTTTTTCATGTTAATACGAGAAATCAAATGAGGTGGCGATATTCTAAGCGTTTACTAATTTCAGAAAATGCTTTGAGATCTTCATACGCTGTCACTACAATTTAATCTCAGACAATAGTGTTGCTAGAATATAAAAACAAACGTGCCGTTGGAACGTGTGAATCATGAAATAGTGCCGTTACAACGAACGTCGTTAGGACGAGAGTTAGCAGGAATAACCAGAAAGTTTTCAGAGATCAGATGCCTTTTCCAATGCTATTATCAGGGGAAGTAATTGTGCATGGATCTGCTCCAAACTTTATTAATATCTTTTGTACCCCACAGGCAACTCTTCCACAAAGTTTCATTGAAAATCATTGATAACTTCTGGAAATATTTTGTTGACAGTCATGAAATTTTGGTGCTTTCATGTGGTGAAGTTGTATAGTTATGATGAAGGGGGGATAATTGTGAGTTGATCTGCCACTCAATGTGATCACTTTTTTTGTAGCCTATTATCCAAATTCGCACAAAATCTAATAGAAATTTATTGCGAACTTTTGGAGATATCGTGTGGGAAGACAGGAAAGTATACATCAGAAATGTGTGAAGAAAAAAACAACAACAAAAAAAAAAAAAACGGAAAAAGAATGAATGCCTGGATCCACTTCACAAATTCAGCCAGATCTCCTAAACCCCATTTTCTATCCGTCCGGAAAATTCCATTGTGATCCTTTCAGTTCTTTAGGAGATATCGTGTGGACCGATAGACAGACAGACAGAAAGACGGAAAGGCAGACGGACAAACGGAAACACGGAAAGACTCGACCAAATACATATTACCACTCGAACCTCGTTGGCAGAGTGGAACAATAAAAGCGGTTTGAAAAGAAAGAGCTTGCTCCCAAGAACCCTCCTTTCCTTTCCAGGTTCTTTATCAAACAACGGAAAAAAATCCGAACCAACGTTCGGTGTCAACTGTCAATAGAGTGGCTAAAAAAAAAAAAAAAAAGGCTGTGTGTCCCTTTTTTTTATTGTTTAATCGGGAAGAATGTATTGTTCTGGGGGTCAAGCGATCATTGGAACTGTTGTCGCTACTGTAGAGTAATGGATACAAGAACTCTCTCCCTTTTTTTATTTTTTTATTTTCCCCCGTTGACAGCCATTACAACGCCAAACTGGTTTTATAAAGGATATTTATTTTATTGAGACCATCTTTTGTCGCAGCCGTCGTTATGGTATTTACAAAGCCAAATGAAAAAAAGTAAAAATAAAAACCGTCACGTGACTAACGTCTTTTGACATGCGTGTCGTGTTGGGGGTGATCAATTAAAAAATTGAGAGATGGGGTGATTAATGAATAAGATGCTTCCTACGCTTACTGCTAGACAGCACTCATCCAAAAAAAAAAAAAAAAGGTCTGATCTTTCAGAAGCCAATCGTGACTGCTGCTGGATATGAATTAAGGGCACAGTTCAGCATAAGCTTACGTGGTACACTGAACCCCCACTAAAAATTGAATCGAAAAACTCTTGTGGCAGATCCATAGATTGGCGGCAGCAGATACAAACCATACCGGACCATAGGAGTTACCGGACCACTGAAAATCGGATTAGAGACGTATAGAATATGCCACTTTGACAACATTTTAAATTGATTCGTTTAATTAATGTACATGTGGAAACAATAAAAAATTCACACAAACAATTCATCTCAAGAAGATGCATGGTAATATAATGTTTTTCAGATTTTTTAATGTACAATGCAATTGCAAAATTATCTTAATACAGGTTAACTAGTTATTAGAGAATAATAGCATCTTGATATTCGATTAATATAAGAATCCATCGATAACCATAATCAATTTTAAATATAAAAACATTTTGGCAAACCAGAAAATTTAAATTTAACATGGATGGAGGCTCCGTTTTGAAATGAACCACAGACACTCAGTATAATTGCTAAGACATTTCTTGGTTTGTTCAAACCGATTCAGAAAATTCCCCAATAGTGACAGATATTTGCACTTTTATGATCATTTGAACAGCCATACTATGAAGAAGGGATACGTTAATTTAAGCAGTCATTATCATCCCTATGCACAAAGCGACTGAAAGTGCACACACACATATATATATATATATATGTGTGTGTGTGTGTATGTGTGTGTGTGTATGTGGATAAGTAATCCTAATTATATATATATGCATGTATTTTCAGTGGCTTTGTGCATATATATATATATATATATATATATATATATATATATATATATGTATGTATGTATATGTGTGTGCGTATGTGTGTGTGTGTGTGTGTGTGTGTGTGGATAAATTATCCTAGTTATATATGAATAAATATATATAAAAATGTATATATATATATATATATACATATATATACACACACACAAATATATATATATATATATATATATATATATATATATATATATATATATATATATATATATATGTGTCTGTGTGTCCTGACAGGAAGAGACGAAATGAATGGGCGGCATATGAACATGTGGATCAGAAAAAAATCACCGAGATAAAAAGATCAAGACTGAAAGAGGATTGATAGGAGAAGTGAATGAGATAGATAGATAGATAGATAGAGAGAGAGAGAGAGAGAGAGAGAGAGAGAAGAAGAAGAAGAAGAAGAAGAAAGAAAAACAAAAGGAAGGAAAAAAAGAAAGAAAAAAGAAGGTAAGAAGGAAAGATAAACGAGAAAGGATAAATACTTGACATAAGCAAAGAGGAAATGATGTAGACTGAAAGAAGGGCAGAAAGAAAAAAAAGAAAGAAAGAAAGAAAGGAAAAAGTAGGAGAGAAGAAGTAATGAAGAAGAAGAGAATCGAAGACAGAGAAATAAGAAAGGGAGAAAGAAAGAACAGAGGTAGAAGATAAACGAGAATGAAAGAAAAAGCGAAAGAGTCGAAGAGGGTGTTTAGAGTTGTTGGGGTGGGGGTACAGTCAAGAAAGATAGAAAGAAAGAAAGAACGAAATAATCGAAGAGGGTGGGGCCAGATATGGGGGTTGAAGGTAATTAACGCAGTTTGTCCTCTGGTAATTGTAAAGAATGAAGCAAAACCGATTGGCGTGATCAATTATCAATAACACCTAATTGGCAGCGATCCGGCGAAAAGAGGAAGGGGGTGTGACGAGGAGACCGGCGACGACGACGACAACAACAACACAAAATGAAACAGAGACAAGTACAAAGATGCATGGGCGTCTGTGAAGAAATATTTGTCGTTATGGTCGTCGTGGTTGTTGTTGTTGTGATAGTTGTAAGAAAAAAAAGGGAATATCTGAATGAATGAAATGGATCGATGGAAAGGTTTTATGAATGAATAGGGTCATCAGTATCATTGGTGTTAAGGAGTAATCTGGTTTTGTGACTGAGTTTTGCGCTGATCTGGGCTTGGGGCGAGCAGGAGAGAAATGCAGAGGTATGAGGTGAAATTAAGCGCGAAAGAATGGAAAAGCGGGAATAATTAGGTGAGAAGAAAAAGTGGAAGGAGATGAGGAGTGAGATAGAGAGAGGTAAGAAGAGAGAGTGAGAGAGAAAGAAAGTGAAGGAAGGAAGATGCTCGGTAGGGGTAGAAGCAGAAGAGGGAGAGTTGAAGAAGAGAATGAGAAAGAGGAGGAAAGAGAGAGGCAAGGTGAGATAAAGGGAGAAGGAAAGAGGGAAAGAAGAGAGAAGAGGTTAAAGAAGAGATTAGGGAGAATGGGAAGAAAGAAGAAGAGAGGAAAGAGTTAAGGAGGGAAGAAGAGATTAAATAAGAGAGAAGAAGAAGAAGAAGAAGAAGAAGAAGAAGAAGAAGAAGAAGAAGAAGAAGAAGAAGAAAAAGAAGAAGAAGAAGAAGAAGAAGAAGAAGAAGAAGAAGAAGAAGAAGAAAATTCTGGGCAAAGTAAAGGTTGTAGAGAAAGAGGACTTGAAAGAAAGAGAGAGAGAAATATTGAAATTTTAGGGAGGGGAGAAGCGAATAAAGAGAGGGCGAAGAAGCAAAGAGAGAAGTAGAAGAAAAGAGATGGAGTGAATGGTAGGAAAGAGAAGAGAGATAATCTTGACGAGTATTAATCTTATTTTGTTAGCCATGTTGAACCCTGACTCCAACATCGCTCTAATCTCCACGCCTGATCAACTCATGGGGTCTATCTTGAAAGCATCCAGTCATTTGGAATATATCAGGAACTGATCATGAGGCATTAATATGAATTTGAAACTAATCAGAGGGGAATTTGCTGTGCATGTTTGAACGAATACTCTCCCTCGGGGTTATCCAGTCGGCAATGAGATGCCATTGAGTGATCTTACGAGCTGTGTGACAGTCGCTTTCACAGTAACCATGCCTACCTATTCTTCACATCACGTTCGAAGTTTGTTTTTTTTTTTTGCAAAACATTTCATCATCCAGGTTTATCCACGCGTGATCCCTCTCCAGTTCAACTTTGCCACCCACCAGCCGCCAGCTCCTCCCAGTGAGATCTCACACCTTGGACAAGATTTAAAAAAAATGCAATGTGGCAGTTGATGGCAATCCCGAAAGAGAACTTTGCAATGGTTAAAGGGATGCTTGAATACGAGCATGGATTTTCAAATGGAGTGCTTTAACGAGGACTAAAACTCCATTGCGCTAAGTAGGCTTTTTTTTTCTTTTTTCTTTTTTTCGTTTATATTGAATGGCTGGATACTTTCGGGACGGACCTTGTTTGCTGTTTTCTGGAAGTCTACACCACCTAGCACACGTTCCAGTGTGGGTTTTCTGTCTATTAGTTCGACCTCATTTGAGTGCGAGAACCGTACACCCTTTCCGTTCCGTATAATAGTGAGGCTACATCTTTCGCTCAATCGTGGTGTTTCCTTATTATTGAACCTGAAATGTTGATAAGGCTGACGCCGCTTCAAAGAAAAGCAATACCGGGGTGGGGTTGGAAGGGTGGTGATGTGGAATGCGAGTGTCTGTACTTACGAAAGAAGTGTATATGTAATTTGAAAGTCTGCTTCCAATTATGAGACGGTCGGCTGGGAATGTGTAAACGTTGGATGTTGAAGAGAAAATACTAATTGATGAATGTCGCGGAGAAGAGCGCTTTTTGGAAGCCGTGGGGGTGGGAGATGTTGACGACGAAACGAGAGAGAGAGAGAGAAAAAAAAGGGGACCTAGGATAAGGGAAGAAAAAGAGAGAGGCTGGAGACAAAGGAGATTGGAAAGAGAGGCTAGTGATGAAGGAGAAGAAAAAGAAAGGCTGAAGACGAAAGGAGAGGAAAAAACACTGGCTGGAGACTAAGGAGAAGGAAGAGAGAGAGAGAGAGAGAGAGAGAGAGGGATGCTGAAGACGAAAAGGAAGAAAAACGGATGCTGAAGAAAGACAAAAGGCTAAAGATGAAAGAAAAGGAAAAAGAGAGACAGAAGACGAAATAGAATAAGAAAGAGGATAAAAACGAGAGAATAAAAAAAAAGAGTGGATGATGACAAAAAAAAAAAGAAGAAAGAAAGGCTTAGAATGAAAGAGAAGGAAAGAGACAGAGGGAGATAGAGTGGGAGGTGGTTGATAATAATTCGGAAGATCGAGAGAAAAAGGTTACATGGAGAGATAGAGAGAAAGAAAGAAGCACAGATTGACAGAGAGAGAGAGAGAGAGAGAGAGAGAGAGAGAGAGAGCCCAATAAATGGATATATCCAGGGCGAGATGGATTGATAAATATATATATATATATATATATATATATATATATATATATATATATTGATGAATATATAGAAACGATAGATCGAGGTAAGCATACATAAGGAAGCTAATTAGTGTATGCCGAAAATGATCTATCTATCTATCTATCTATCTATCTATCTGTTTTCATACAGCTATAACAATCTGTTTATTTTCGACACCTCACTCTCACTTTATCTCAGTCTTTTCAGATTTTAGGGTTTGTTCACTTCTCAGTCTGTTTTTGTCTTTCCCCCCTCTCGCTCTCCATTTATCTCTGTCTGCTTTTCCTCTCTCCCTCTATCAATCTCCATTTGTTCGAATCTATCAGTCGATCTAAGGCCGTTATTCATCTCTCTCTCTCTCTCTCTCTCTGTCTCTCTCTCTGTACATATATATATTAAGAAAAGGATACATATGATCCGACAGAATGTTTATAAATTGCGTTATATTATATACAAACTCTTATTTGAAGTGATCTCCAATCGTTACTCGGTAAATGTATCACTTAGCTTAGACAACGTGAATAAAATAAACAGTTAAAGGGGAAAAATGTTTCTATATGATATAACGAAATTTAAAACATTCTGACGGATCATATTTATCCATTTCTCAATACATAAATGTCTTATTGGAAGAATGAACAGACCAAGAATAAGTGAGATGAGAATTTGGAGTGATAACAGTTATTTGAGCCTGCTTGGACCTGTTTAGCTCAATGGTGAGAGCAACACTTCGTTGAAGCGACTATTCTATCGTTGGCAGGTTCGTTTCCCAAAGCAGTGTCATTTTCTTCAATTGTTTATTCAATTTACGATGTCTAGGCTAAGTGATACTTTTCAACCTATGTCTGCTATTCTCTATCTCTTTCTCTGTGTCTTTGTGTGTCTATCTTAATCTATATACGTCAATATATTCATATCTCTCTGTTGAATAGAAACATTGATCATTCTTTGAGAAGGTATCGAATTGATGAAGAAAGATGCAAAAAAAAAAAAAAAATTATAAAGATAAGGGTTTTCGGTGAGTGAAATCACTTTGAAAGGGAGAGATCAGAAAGAAACCCAAATTGTGAACGAAGTGAAGACAATAGAAAATCGGACAAATCAGACGAGTCTCTCGTAAGCAACTACATTTAAAAAACAAAAGGAAAAGAAAAAGAAAGAAAAAAAGGCAGCAAATAACGGAGGTCACGTGGGTCGAACACAAGGATATTGTTTTGAAGTGGAAAGACTTAGGAAAGACAAAATCCAATATGGCGGACGGGAGGAAGTGCAGAAAAAGAAAGAAAGAAAAAAAACTAATTTCAAATTGAAATACACATTGTCTGTGTAAATAAATGAAGTGACGCGCGGGAGAGAGTTGGAGAGAAAGGGAGGCCTGGAACAGCGAAAGATCAAGGAGTCAGGTAGGAACGGAAATAAAGGGTTTAAAGTGGACATGCCAGAGGGGAGGGATAGTAATATTGAAAATCTTTTGGGAGGGATAGGGCGGTCGCGTAGGAAAAAAGAGTAGAAAAAGTGATGAACAGGGAGTTATTTGGGGAAATTAGGAAAAGAGATGGGTTGTAGGGAAATGAACAAGAAAACCTCATTAGTCCGAAACAAGAACGGTCTACAGCCAATGCATCCTTCCGATAGTCACCTATGGAGCTGAAGCATGGAAATTAACTAAAACATTGACCCCTAAACTCAAAACCATGCAACGCGCACATGAGAGAATCATGCTCAACATCACATGGAGAGATCACAAGACAGCACAGTATATTACAAAAAGAAAGGAAACACTGGAACCAGAAATATCATACGAACCATTAGTAAACTTAAATGGCAATGGGCTGGTAATGCTGCAAGAACAACTGCTGGACATCACTATTCACAACGTGGATCCTCAGAGATTATATACGAAACTATGGCCGGCAAAATATGAGATGGCGTGACAAACTAGACAAGTTCATAAAGTATGCCCATAATAGAAAGGTGTTGCGAATCTCGGTGAAGGTCTATGCCCAAAGATGGACGCTAAAAGGCTGATGATGAAGGAGGAAAATGGGGTTGCGGAGAGGGGAAGAAAATGAGAGACTGCAAAGAGGTGTGGGAAAGGAAAAAAAGACTGCAGAGAGAAGGAACATAGAGATTGTGCGGAGAAAAGGAAAAAGAGAGTAAAGAGAGAAAGAAAAATTATACTGTGGGGAGAGGATAAAAAAGAGAGAGTCTGTAAGTGAGGGGAAATAGAGACTGCAGAGGGATGAGAAACAGAAAGATTGGGATGAGAGAGGAGCACATAGAAATTGTTGGGAGAGGAGGGAAAAGTGGGTGTAAAGAGAGGAAGAAAAAGGGTGATTAGAGGGGAGGGGAGAAAAAAGACAAATTCCAGTGAGAGAAAGAAATGAAGAGATTGTGGGGAGAGGGGAAAAAGAGAGTTTAGGAAGAAGTAAAGAAAAAAAGATTGTACAAAAAAGAGAAAACAAGTTTGTGAATAGAACTAGCAAGAAAAAGAAAAAAATAAAGAGAAAGAGTTTCACAGATAGTAAAATTAAAATGCAAACAAGCCTTGCTGCTGCAGTGTCAAACTCCACCCTGCTATTCAAACTGAAGATGATTGCCAAAAGATTTGCATTATATATATAATAAATGAATTGGTAAAAATGTAAGTTTTGTCCGTTTAGCTCAGAAGAGAAGAAAGCAGTCACTAAGTCATAATTTCAAATAACGGCAGAGAAACGACAAGTTTATATATTGTTTTGTTTGAGCGCGGTGAGATAGACAAACAGTGAAGAGTTCACCCCTTACAAAATTTGATGAGGGTTGTTTTCGTTACGGGAGGAGAATAAAATCAACTCTAACTTGGACTGGAGCTGTTGCGAGAGTGAAAGAATGTATAACAGTTTACTCTCATCGTCAGTCTATGTAAACATGTGCAATTGTAAATTAGTAAAGCTTACTTGCTAGACCAGTCGAAGCTTCGTTCTGTTTACAGCACCTTGTAATCCCCAATAGTCACCCATCTTGACCCTGAACAGGCACGACATTGTTTAACTTACGTCATCTTAGGAGAACTGGTGTATCCAATGTGATCTGGCCGTACGTTGCAAAGGTTCCTGGTTGCTTATTTGAGATGCATCAAATGCTTTGGTATGACTCAGTAATGGATTGAATCACGGGCTACTGAACCGAGAGCCAGCACTCTACCACTGGGCCACGGTGATCGGTTTGGAAGAGATTAAAAACAAAAACGAAGAAAAAAGATACAAGCTGAAGTTGCTGCGAGAATAAAACCATAAATGCATGTAGGATAACACATATACAGACACATACAGAGATGTATGATCATACTGAAATGTTCACACAGGCAAAGGCACTCACATATATGATGCTTGCAGATACCGAGAGAGGTAGATGATTTAGATGACAGGCATAAATATGTAGATTTTTAATTACAAGGTTTAATTAAATCTAAATTAGAACTTCGGTTTCCATATGACGAGACCCCGTTGAAGGATCGCAGTACGATTGGTTTGGGAGATCGGCTTGCTAGCTTCTGTTGGGTGATTCTGATGGATAGACAGACAGACTGACAGATAGATAGATAGATAGATAGATAGATAGATACGAATAAGCTAAGGCTGATATATATATATATATATATATATATATATATATAGATAGATATAGATATAGATATAGATATAGATAGATATGAATAAGCCAACACACACACACACACACACAGATAGATAGATAGATAGATAGATATGAATAAGCCTAGACAGATAGATATGTATAGATAGATAGATATGAATAAGCTAAGGCCGATATATATATATATATATATATATATAGAGAGAGAGAGAGATAGAGAGAGAGAGAGAGATCTGAATAAGCTAAGACAGATATATATATATTTATACATATATACATATATATATATATCGATAGATCGATAGATAGATAGATAGATAGATAGATAGATATGAATAAGCTGAGACAGATATATGTATGTATATATAGATAGATAGATAAATAGATTGAGGATTACAGTAGTACAGTAGGATTTTCTTCCAGGAAAAAACAAAAGGAATGAAAAAAAAAAAATGTCCACGGAAAAAAGATGAGGTTTACCGCGAAGATCTTCGGAAGAAAAAAAGAACAACGTCTTTTTTTTTTTTTAAAGAAAAATGGAGTAATCCAAGTAATGTTTATTAAAGTAGGCAAATGGCGGACAGTATTCAAGTAATAAGCTCCGACAAGAGACAGTTAAGAAGAAAATCAACAGTTCATGTTGGTCTGCCGGGAAAACAATGCGAAGACGAATCTAGAATCATTCCTTCAGGAGTTGCTATTTTTTTTGTTGCCAGATGTGATACATACATCTGCATTGGAACTTAATATTGTTGGATGTTGCATAAGTCTAAACCAGGGAAGCTGAGTCACCATCATCATAATCATCACCATCATCATTATCACCTGTCTTTTACCGTCCCTTGTTGGACATTGACCTTCCCCAGGATCCGCCACATTTCTCTACCATGGGCACCGCAGAGCCAGTATTTGGATTTGTTAAGTTCATCTCTCCATACTGTATTTTGTCAGCCTTGGTTTCGCATGTGATCTCTGGGGATCCATGTTGTGAGACGTGATGTCCATCGGTTGTCTGCCATTCTTGCAACATGACCAGCCCATTGCTATTTGAGTTTTCTAATAGATTCTTTGATGTTTCGAACCCCTGTTTTCTTCCTGATATACTGTGCTGTCTTGTGATCTCTCCATATGATGTTGACCATGTTTCTCTCAGGCACACGCTGCATGCTTCTCAGTTTGCAGGTCTGTCTAGGTTCCACGTTTCAGCCCCATAAGTGACTATCGGGAGAATGCAATAGTTGTGTACTCTTCTTTTTAGGATTATTTGGATTGTACTGTTTGTTAAATATAGCTAAAACTGTCTTTGAATTCGGCTAGACATTTAATTCCCAGCTAACTATATTGATAAAAGATATTATAAGAATACGTATGTATCAAGATATGGATATCTCTGTCCGACAGAATGATTATAAATTTAAAAATAAATAAAGTTGTATGATGTAGAAAGTCTAATTTGAAATAATTTTCCGTTGCTACACGGCTAATGAATCACTCGGCCGAGAAAAACGTAAATAGAATAAACAATTGAAGACGATTGGGCTGCTGCAGGAATCGAACCTGCAGCCACTTCAACGTTGAGCTAAACAGCCAGCCCACTTATCAAATAAAACATCTACGTAATAAAACCCCAAAATGAAATTGATATTGAGAATTGCACATTTACTTTTTATTAAATTTACCAGATTTAATCGGAGACTGTAGATTTTTATCGGCTGTATCGGGAAAAAATCAGCTAGATCTAGCCGTGAAATGGCTAATTGTGTAACCTTGAAAAGTTGCGGGCTTTTCTTCGCATCGAGGGCAACAGCGCTTGTAGAGGTGGTGATTTCTTGCATCGGCTGTAATCTTTGTAGTTATTGTTGTGATTTAGGTTCAATTTAGAGTTGCCCTTAGTTGCCAAATAAGCCATTTTTCGGCCAAACTTGGCTGATTTTACTCCTATTTAGCCGATAAAAATTTCTAATGATGAAAAATCTGACCATTGGAAAAAATAAGTTTAGTCAGTTTATTAAAAGTAAATAAAGATATCTCATTGATAATTTGTTCAAGAGTCATTATGTATAATAGCGAAATAATGGATTCAATACACCGACATATTAATGTTTCTGCTCTTCGTGGGCTTCTTCAGACTTCTACGGGCTTTGCCTGAAGAAGCCCCCAAAAGGTCAGAAACATAAACGTGTTTGTGTAGCAATTCCATTGTTCACCATATTCTGAGCTTTACTTTTACTCAATATAATGTTGAATGTATAGAGCACTTCATAAAATGAACCCACCACACATCAGATATTGAATTACAGATTTGTACCTTGGTATATATATATATATATATATATATATATATATATATATATATATATATATATATATATATATATATATATATATGTTAGCTATGAAGTTAGCTGGACATGAAAAGATTTACCAATCATCAATTTTCAAAGACAGTTTTAGCTATGAATAACAACCAAACTTGGCATCATTGTATGAAACAATAAGAGATGAAGGAAGAGAAAGGAACAGACAATGAGAGGAAGAGGGGGAATGAGACTGGGTACAAACAAGCAGGTATTGGAATTCGAGAGATGGGGTGGGGGCAGACAGTATGGAAGAAAAACGGAGGGGGGAAGAAAAAGAAATAAGAAGCAAAACGCAAGAAGAAACAGAAGAAAGAAGACATAACAAGTAAGAAGGAGAAATTAGAAAGAAGAAACCAAGGAAGGAGAAATATATGAGGAGGAAGAACTGAAGGAGCAGAGAAAGAAAGGAGGAAATAAATATGATGAAATAGAAGAAAATAAAAAGAGAAAAAAAAAGAAGGAATAATTAACGAACTTACACTGCAAATTGAATTCCCCCTTAAAAATCAATGTAAGGTTGTTTCTTTTTTCCAAAAACGTTTTTTTGAGACGTGATAAGGTGTATAAGTTTAGATTTTCAGAACCGTAGCCCCAACAGCGTGGCTCGTACGTATGGGAATATATACAAAGAGACATAGCAAGCCAGTTAGCTAACTACACCAAGTGAAAAACTGAAGACACCTATGCAGACAGAATTGGAAACAGCTTTATTTGACAGTTTCCAATAAAATAATGAGGATAAGAATGAAAACGAATATATATATATATATATATATATATATATATAATGTTGGTACATCAATAAGTCTGCAGCCTAATAAAAAAAGCATCTGTTACTCTCAAAATAATTAATTTTCAACACATAATCATTCTTTGTTAAGACACTTAATTCAGAAGTTAATATTAATCACATTGATCAAACATCACATAATGAACTTCTCTGCTCAAATTTCAGCTAAAAATTACAAGTCATTCTGGAACCTCATTGATCAACCCTCTTATCTATAAGTACGTGTACGTGTGTGTTTGTACACGTTCATACATGCATGCATACATCATTCATTTGATATATATATATATATATATATATATATATATATATAATTAAGAAATGGATATATGATCTGACAGAATTATTATAAATTGCATTGTATTACATAGAAACTCTTATTTGATTTCCTGCATCAGCCCGATTTTCTTTAATTGTTTATATAATTTTCGTTTTCTAGGCCAAATGGTGCATTCATCGTGTAATAACGGGGGTCATTTCAAATAAGAGTTTCTGCATGATATGACGCAATATATATATATATATATATATATATATTGAGAGAGAGAGAGAGAGAGAGAGAGAGAGAGAGAGAGAGAGAGAGAGAGAGAGAGAGAGAGAGAGAGAGAGAGAGATCCCTGAACAACGTGAGACAAAAAAATCCCATAAAAAATAGAAATAAAGACTTCCGGTCATGAGTAATGAAACTGTATTGTAGAAACGAATTCTTCATAATAAAAGTTTTCAGTGAAAAAAAAAAAAAAGAAAGCTGAATAAATAGATAAATAAATAATAAATAAGATAAGAAATGAAGGAAAATAAAGCCAAAAAAAACCAAAAACGCTTCCAATACAAGAAACAGAACATTGAATTTAATGGAAGCCAAAAAGAAAGGCAAGAAAATTCGTCTGTTTAATTAATTTTAGATCGACTTTAGATGATAAGCATCTAACGCTGAATTTCCACGTTGGTGGAATGTTCACGTTTTACTATTATAGACGTGTTGTGCCGGTCTCTGTGTAGGTAGATTGCTGGTTGTTGTTGTTCCTTTTTTTTATCGTTAGGGCAGTGTGGGGTGCTACATGAGAATTCAAGTCATGAAACATGGTCGTACAGGGCAGTCGTAATCTTTTAGGCTCGGGTCCATAAATAATTTCTCCCTTTCTGTGTAGGTACGAGTTCGACAGACAAAGTGAAATATATATATATATATATATATATATATATATATATATGTATATATATATTCATATATATATATATATATATATATATATATATATATATATACAAAGTAAATTTAACTAAACAGCATCGTTGCCTGTTGACGTAGTTTTATATATCCACACCTTATATATCCGTTAATAAACCGGCATTTATCTCAAGCTATGTATGTATAAAGGTGTGTTTATTTGTCAAAGATATGCTAGAAGTATATTTGATTAAAAGCACAAGATATAATTTAGTTTTAGCTTCTTGGCTGTTTCTTCCAAATGACATAATTGTCCCTATCGTGTAAACACAAACAAACACACGCACGTATGTATGGACAGGAGGACACCCAAACATACACACAAGCAGACTCAAACACACATCTTACGATAATAATGAATGCTTAATCAGCTATAAGGAAAAAGGTGCTCGATACGTTTGAATATCGACACGACTGCAGGATTGGCTAGATGGCGATCTGGTGCAGCACATCACCATCGACTGACTGGTATTCTGAAGCGGTTACCCATCATAGTATTGACCCTGCTTGACGTTGCTCATCTCTGGTGATCGTCCGATAAAATCGTGTGTCCAATGCAGTTCGTACGTCCTTCGACATGTCCACCATCGGCATTAGATGTACAACCTTTGATGCAGTTCTACAAATACATATTGCAGCTGAATTTCAGGCATTAACCAAACCAATACAGTAATCTAAAAGATATATGTTTCCACTCATTAAGTAGTAGTCTGTAGATAACCTTCCCCCCGAAAAAACAAAACAACAAAAAAAAAAAAATACAACAAAATGGGCGTGGTTTCGTCACGTGATGAATATCTTTTGGCAACATGCTGTGTTGGGGATGCTCGATTAAAAATTGGAAAAAGGTGATCAATGAATGCCTTTCGTTGGGCAGTGATCACTAAAAAGTCATTTTTTTCTAAAATCAACCATACAGGCTAATTCAGAATGAATTTACATTGTAAATTGAACTCCCGCAAGAAATTTACTTCGGGGATGATTTTTATACAAAACCAGAAGAACAGTTTTCGAAGTAAATGTTTAAATTTTCAGCCTTCTAGTTCCATTAGTGCAGCCCGTTCATGCCTGCAAGAATCATATAAGAACTGAAGAAACCTATGCTGACAATGTTGACATCTTTGGTTGACAGTTATTTATTGTTCCAATGAGCTCAAATCTGGTGATCACAGTGATTATGCGAAACACCCGCCAAATAGTGCGTTTTGGAAGTTTTGATCGCGAAAGTATGTATTGTTAGAGTTTCTGTTTAATGTAACGCTAATTATCATTCATTTGGTCGGGAAAAATGGACCCATTTCCTGAATACATACTGTGGCACTGAAAGAGACGAATAGAATAGACGAATAAATAAACAAGATGAGAGTTTGAATTGAAAGCAGTTATTTTGGCCTTTGCATTACCGGTGGGCTATTTAGCTCAATAGTTGGAGCATCGCTATGTTGAAGTTGCTATCCTATCGTTGGTCGGTTCGATTCCTGCTGCAGCCCCATTTTCTTTCATTGTTCATTCTCTTTACGGTGTTTAAATTTAGTGATACCGTGCAATGACGGCAGATCATACCAAATAAGTTTTGATGTAATACAACGCAATTTATAATTCATTCTGTTGACCAAAAAATGTCCAATTCTTAAATACATAACCGTCAAAAAGATGAATAGACCAAGAATAAATGAGATGACAGTTTGGATTGAAAGCAGTTATTTGGCCTTTGCATTTCCGGCGGCTGTTTAACTCTAAGGTAAGAGCATCGCTACGCATATATGTAAGGATATATTTATGTATGTATGTATATAGAGTATCACCAATCAATGAGCGCCCCAACCATTCTATCGATAGAAGGTTCGTTTTCTTCTTAACCAAGCTTAACAGAGTTTTATTATTTCTATGGGAACATCACACAATCAAAATGAATATTATCAGGTGTTATTTATGGCTGCCGAAAATATCAGTATGTTGCCAAACAAAAATGAGTACACCCCACGACATGAAATTTAATAATCAATAGTTGGTCACAAATAATATCTGATCATACACATTTTGATTGTTTAATGTTTGTATCAGAAATGATAAAATCCCCCCACGTTTGGTTTAGAAGGAAAATTGACTTTCTAAAAAAAAAAGAAAAGAAGCGCTGGGGTGTACTCATTTATGGGTGATACTGTAAATCCATACATATTCTTTTCCTATTTCTACGTTTAGTCTTATCAGCCAGCACGAGTTATTTATCTTAACTTATCTGTCTCTGTGTCTATCTATTTATTGCACTTTATACTTGCACACGGCATTCGTGCAAGCCTTAGGAATCATACATGCACTTACTTTCACCATAACTTAATAAAGACTAGAAAAAAAAGAAGAAGCTTCCTCAAGTGCGCGTGCGCATTTATATCCCTAAATATTTCTCTTTTCTTTTCTAGTTGTGTTAAAACACCCCCTGTGTAGAGAACAATGGCATTGTTATGAACAACCTGGCGCCTCTGAATGCATGCAAACACGTGCACATCGTTAAACAAAGACATTATTTAGACGTTTCGAGCACACACACGCATACATGCACATACGTACATTCATTTGTACGCTTGCAGACGACAACTGCATCGTCACAGAAAGAGAGTGACGGAAAAACAGGCGAACAGACAGACAAATAGAAAAATAAAAACGAGTGACAGACAGACAGACAGACCGGGAATAAGCAAAGCATGCTCACATGCAGATGAACAAACTGCTGCCCATCTTTCTACGTTCATTGTCTTTCTGTCTCGCCTACACGTGCACTTCCGTTTTTGTTTTTTTTTTCTCGCAAAGACATTTTTGCACACCCATCCCAATCACCTTTCATGTTTGAAAAGCGATAAACGAAAGTTTCTCTTATTAATTCGCATACATGTGAAATGTTTGCTTTCGTCTTTTCGATTCCTCTCTTTTCTCCATTTCTTTATTTCATTTTTATTAAAACCCAAGCAGAGATAGGAGAAGACGCGTAGAAATACATTGACGCGAATAAACAGGGACGGAAAAAAAGCTCTTCTATTCTCATCGGCGCATACACGTTTCTGAGAAACGTCTGATGTTTGTTTATTTATTTATTTAATTTACTACCGAATTCATGCTCATTGCAAACGGGTATATATTTCAACAATCGGAGCAGAGAACGTGCTTCTGTAAGGAAGTTCCTATCTAGAATCTAGTACCATAGAAATCCGCTGTCACTTCCCCAGGCATGCAAAAAGATATATTCCTTGTTGGTTGGGAAGGTATATTCTGAATATATCTTAGTGGTAACCCTATTATCAGCGGCACTCAGAATTTTTATATGGGAACTTCAAGTTGGGGTTACATAAAACAATTGTCCTGCACCATTATCCTTTATTGACGATAAGGTTCCAACTTCCAAGTTGCCTCGCCCTCGGTGAGAAGGTCTTATCCGGAGAGGGTGTTGGAGAATGCATCCCCCGCCTCCCATATCTAACATTTATACACGCCTCTTAAATACAGCTGAATAACTTCACGGGTAGATAAGAATCCGATAACCTCTGCTTGAAGGGTATTAAGAGAGAAGTCAAAACGTATTTATCATGTCAAGACGTTGCATAGATAAATACATGCAGAAAATAGCGGAAAGTATCTAACCATTTGATATCAACGAAAAAATAGCCTACATAGGAAAAAAAAAAAAAAAAAACTCGCTCTCGGAACTCACTAATTCATCCCAGCGCCCTTACATTTTTAAAAACAGTCTGCGAGCTCCTCTTTCAAGATCGCCATCAACTGCCATAGCATTCTTCTTAATCTCGTCCACGGTCTTGAATCCCCTCCCTTTTCAACGATCATAAAGGATTGGCAGAGACACGAATTTGGACTTTAGGGAAGGTTCTGATTGACTTGGGTAGTGTGATGGCTTGCCTGAAGACCCTAAATGCAACGTGAAAAATAGGCAGGCAGGGTCATCGTAACTCTGACGATGATATTGTTCACAAGCTCACTCAGTTGCGTCTCACTTCTCACTGAACTCCACGGAAAAGTTTCTGTTCATGCATGCGCAGTTAGGTTTATTCTGACTGGTTTCGGGTTACATCAACCGATTCACGAGATATTTGAATCAGTTAAATACAATCTTGACGGACCTGAGAGACACGAAAATTTAGAAATTATACGTAGCCAAATGATGAAAAAAGCATTTCTTTTACACCACAAATATTTATCCATCAGCACAATACCCTTCCTCTTCAATGCAATCAATTCAGAGCTGCTCCATTGATTACGTATTATATTGTGAAATATATGCGTGAGGCTAAGGCCTCATTGATCCAACCTGGTATGACCCCTTCCTTCTAAAAAAAATCATTCAACCTTGAATTTGATAAATTTTTTTATGTATAGACACAAATAAGGCTAACCAAATGATTTATTGAACTCACTAACAATTTCCTTGGAGAAATGTCTACTTATTACTGACTCATGCCTTCAGTTCGGATTTATTCCGTGCATTTTATCTTCAGAATTTGATGTGATGCAATGGATTAAGTTGAAAATATGTTTCACTTGAAATAAATGCATTTCCCATCAATAAGCTACATAATGTCCCTACGAATGTACACATATGTACTGCTCTTACCGCTGAGCTAAGCAGCCACTGGTAATGAGAAGGCCCTAATAACTCTTATAACTACAAAATCTCATCTTGTTCATTCACGATCTACATCTCCTCTATCAGTCTCTTTCTTTTAATGTGACAATTATGTCATTAAGAAATGAATATATGATCCGACAGAATGATTATAAATTGCGTTATATAATATTGAAACTCTTACTTGAAATGATCTCCCATTATTACACGGTGAATGTATCATTTGGCGTAGATGACATATACAGAATAAATAATTGGAGAAAATAGGGCTGCTGCAGGAATCGAACCTGAGACCGATAGAGTAGCCGCTTCATGTATATTTTTGTGTATTATTTCGTATGTTCGTATGGGAGGGAGCAAAATTAAACCCTTACTCCTTGTAAATATGCCTGTGAAGTTGATTCCCCCCAAAAGAGTGATTATCATCAAATGAACTGAGATTTTGGAAAAAATATACTTATCGTTATATCTCTTCATACGCTAAATGTACCATGAACATTATAAGATTTACTTCCTTCCTATAAATGGGGCTTATCTGAAAAGTATCCAGTCCTTTTCAATATCACAAATTGTCTGATAAAACTGTCAACCTAAGTTTCTTCAGTTTTTTAAGTTGATCTGACTGGCTATGCTTTTGAAGCTGCTAGAAAACTCAAAAAGCAATGGGCTGGGCATCTTGCAAGACATCACCACTCACTATGTGGATCCCCAGAGATCAGCTGCGAGGCTGTGGCCGACAGAAAGGGAGATAGCGTGATGAACCACATGAATTAAGACAGTACTGGCTCCGCAATGCCTTTAATAGAGAGGTCTGGCGAATCTTGGGGAAGGTCTATGTCCAACGATGGATGCTAACAGATTGATAATGATGATAATGATGATTTCAACATATCACACGCACAGGCCATACCAAGAGAAATAGAAGAAATTTTTCGACATTTTATTCCTATTATGTATATGAACGTTTATTTATTTTTTTAAAAATGTTTTAAATTGCCCCTAAACAGTTTTTAGTGCGAGGTTTAATTTGCAATGTAAGTTGATGTTATTTTTCTGAATAAATGAATTGATCTACCCCAACACGACATGCTGTCAAGAGAAATTGCTAACGTGACAGTTTCTTTTGAGTGACTAACCAGATTTGTCTCGAGAACCGTTTGCACTGTTTTAATTCATCTTGGTAAACCAATTAGTAGAGACCTCAGTGTACATACCAGAACAGTTAGGTGGGGTTACTCGGTAGGTAATGAGACACCATTGAGTGAGTTTGCATACGGTGCAACTGTAACATTAACACCGATCGAGCGGGTAGATCAGCTCACAGGCGTCGAGGGTGCTCTGGTTAAGAAAATCGAGGTCTGCCAGTCCCCCACTACAGTTCAGATTTGGCTCTCGTCGATTTTAGTTTTTTTCAAAAGCTACAAACACTGCAGAAAGCTAAAAGATTTCAGACTGTTGACGAGATTAAGGAGAATGTGATAGTGCAGTTAGTAGCGAAATGGGAGGGGTGCTTGGGTGATAAAGTGCGTGAGGTCACAGCTGGAGTACTTTAAAGAAAACTGAGTCACCTTAACCCTACTATATTCAAAACTATATTTGGGTGATAGTCTGGTATTTTTCGAGCATGCCTTGTACGTTTGGAATAAATGCTGTGTCACTATATCTTTAATTAAGGCAGTGAATGAGGCTTTTGGAGAATTCGTTTAAGTATTCGTACCGGTAATATTGCTGGTTTGCATAAACCAGTAGTAATCCGGACAATTCTGATAGAAAAATCTTGGATTATTGCCATCATTCCAATTTGAAAAGGTTATCTCTTGCTAAAAGGCCTCTGTAATTAATATCACGATTGCAAAATGTCAGAGTGACACTCGGGGAAGCGTTGACAACGTTCTAATAATGTAGATGTGTAATTCGTCTTATTCATACATAAATGCAGTTGCGTGGCGGTAAAAAAAAAGTGGGGAGATGGGGTGGGGATGTATGGTTTCCTGCTCTCGTCCTTAGGGAGGCTTGAAATCCCCAACTACTGTGAAAACTTTTAAAATTCAACCAATCACAGAGACGTTCTGGTGGCCTATAGGATGAGTATATTCATATTCCTCTCATTAGCGGATTGTTCAGACAGAGAATTTTAACACTTTGAGGATGGTGAAAGAACGCTGTTTCCCTCCAACCCAAAAGAAAAGGGACGCCGCTCCCCCCGCATCTCCTAAGCACCGCACCACTACTTAGAAATAGCAGAAGAACAAAAACAGTTAGAACGCGGATACCTGCAATCTAAGAACTTTCTTAAAGTAAACAAAAAGTAAATAACAATAAAACAATAAAAAGCAATTAAACAAAACACACACACAAAAAATCCCAAACAAACTATTAAATAGGTAAGAGAATAGAATAACCAGACATCGAAACAGCAAAAGTCTAGCAGAATTCTCAGCCACCCTCTCCTTTATATTGACTATAAGCGCTCCCATTTGTCTGGCATTAGAATGAGATGGTGGAACAGACACTAAGTTTGAACTTATGTAATAGTCTTCGAGACAAGCTAGTTACGCTTTATCGATTTCTGATTAGTATTTATTTCTTCTTAATTCCGATTGCTTTTCGTTGCAACTAGCAAGACAGACGGTCTGCAACCGTCGGTAAACAGCGCAAATCGGAAATAAAGTATAATTCTGGCAATATTGGTGGCCGTTAGGCATTGGTTAACGAGCCAGTGCCGCAAGACTGCTCTCAAGGGAGGTCAATTTTCATTGATTTCTTAATATCTGTATCGGGGTTCTAACAATAAAGAAGCCTTATTTAGAGTATACGTGGTCTAAACAGGCTTTATGATTGATATATGCTCATATGTTACAGTTGCAACTGCAGCCGCTGTGTGTCTACTGCTGGACAAAGGTCTTTCCCACTTCCTTCAATGACAGGCATGATTGCACTAATCTCCGCCATGCCTTCCTGGAAACTTTTCCATTTCATCTCTACATCTTGTGTCTGGTCTTTTCGTACTGCGTTTATTGTCCCATTAGCCTCTTCTCATCTTTTGCCCCCTCTAGCTCATTGCCCTTCCTGTCTCTATTTTGCTGTTTAATTACTTGTACGATATCCTTAAGCCTGGCACTCTATCTGATCTATGTTGATTCGTTACTCGAGTTATTCTAAACATTGCTATTCCCGCCGCCCTCTGCAGGGTTCTGGGTTTGTTCTCGAGCGGTTTTGTAAGACTTCGGGTTTCGCAACTGTACGTTATAGCTGGTATTATGCATTAATTGCATGCTCTACGATTCAAGTGAATCGTAAATTTGCTTTTCAGTACATCTCTATTTATACCAAATGCTTTCAAGTCAATTGATATGCGCTGTTTTATTTGATTTCCCTGGTCTTTCTCTGGCTTTATAGCTTGTCTGGGATGAATGTATTCCTTGGCCTTTTCTAAGGCTCCACCCTCTATTTATTTGGTTTATGTATATATATATATATATATATATATATGTGTGTGTGTGTGTGTGTGTGTGTGTGTGTGTGTACATGTGTGCTCATGTCTATCTATGTCTGTCAATGTGTGTGTATTGTATTATTCACACTGAATGGCAGTATACATATATATATATATATATATATATATATATATATATATATACATATATTCATATGGTCTACGTGCGTGTGTGTGTGTGTGCGTGTGCGTGCAGATATGTGTGCGTGTGTCTGTTTGTTTGTCTGTATATATGTGTGTATTTTGTTGATCACACTGAATAGCAATACATATATATATATATATATACATATATATATATATATATATATATATATATATATATATATATACTCATACATATATATGTAAATGTACACGCATACACAAAGTCATATAATGCTATTTAGCGTGAATAGTGTATGCAAATGGATAGACAATGAAGAAACAATTGCATTTTTTACAGATGCAAAACCATTTTAAACGAAATAAGCTTCACTCATATAGGCACACATGCCTAACCAAATAACGTCGGCCATTATCAAAAAGGTTCACACGCACACATACACACGCCCGTTTTGCCGGGCTCGTGATGTCTTCGCGAACTGCTACTCATTTAAACGCATTTGAAAGCAAGAGAGAGAGAGAGAGAGAGAGAGAGAGAGAGAGAGAGAGAGAGAGAGAGAGAGAGAGAGACTGACAGACAGTCAGACAGACAGAGAGAGAGACAGAGACAGACAGAGATAGAGAAGTAGGGATGCAGAGAAAGAGAAAGAAAACAAGAAAAAGAGAGAGGAGATGATATGATGAGAGATTGAGAGATAGAGTAATTGAAAGGTAGAGCGATACAGAGAAAGAGAGAAAGAGAGAAAGAAAGACAGAGAAAGAGAGGAATAGTGAGTGAAGCAAGAGGAGAGGGAGAATGGAGTTAGCGTGAAGCTGAGTGATTAAGACAGAGAAAAAGAAAGATAGATACGCTCAGAGGAATAGAGAAAGTGGGAGAAAGAGAAGAAGCAGGAGAATAGATAGATAGAGTGGGGATAAAATGGTTTGATGGGAGATTTAGAGTGACAGGAGAGGGAAAGAAAGATAGAGGGACGGTGGGAGAGAGAGAGAGAGAAAATAGGAGAGAACAAATCATCGTGGAGAGACAATGAAGTATAAGAACACAGCAATGGATGTTAATAAGGGCATTGTTGTAGACACGCTTACAGCTAACCTTACGCGAGGATGGGCTGGTCGGTGCGTGCGACAAAGCGGGGATGCTGAAAAAAAAAATGGGATAAAATAAAAGAGCAGGGGTTGGGTGAAAAAAAAAAGACAGACATCACGAGATGAAGATGAAATGATAAGAAAATATGATGGGGGTGTATGGGGGGAGGGAGAAATGTGAATCCATTAATTAGAGAAAAAAAAAAGAAAAAAAAGATGGTCGCATTCCTGGCTATTGCGACTTTCAGTCTGACGAAGAACTGGATGCCTTCAGTGAAACTTCCTCCCCCGACATGTCACAGACGCCGAAATGCGCTCATACACACACACACACACACACACACACACACACACACACACACACACACTCACGTGTCAGGGGAACAAGGATAGGTACGTCTTTTGAAGAGGAAATTATCACACACACTCACATATGTACATATATATAAACATAGTGAAATAATGGATTCACTACACAAACACGTTTATGTTTCTGCCCGTTGGGCTTTTCCGGTCGAGAAAGCCCAAAGAGCAGAAACATGAACGCCATTGCATAGCGAATCCATTCTTTCACCGTGTTTAAAGCCCTGCTCTGACTAAATGTTTCTGCATCGAGCACTTTTGTGAGATAAACCCATCACACAACGTATATTGAATAACGGATTTGTACTTATATGTATACCAATCCCGTCCAGAGAATGTGGGTATTTGATGATTAGAGGAACGAAAACAGGTCATGTTGGTCATCTAATAGAAGTTAGTCACATTAAAGAATTCGATAAAGGGGTTATCAATGTATAAGTTACGTGTCTCGTCGTTGTTGGGAGATTCATCCATAATAAGTCTTAATTTTAAAAAAATGGGGATGTGAATGCTGCTTAACACAAATTAAGGGATCAATTTTGCCAGAAATTATATTGCAAATTGACCCCCTCCCACTGAAAACCTATTTAGGTGTGGAATTTGGAAAAAAAACAAAAAAACAAACAGAAAACTATTTTTCCTTGCTATTATGAAAAGTAAAAAAAGATTCAGCCCTCTAGCTCTATTGATGCAGCTAGTGCATAAATTCATAACCAAGCAGCAAGCTACACCAACTTGGAAACAGAAGAAACCTATGGTGACAGTTTACAGTCTCTAATTCTTTCTTCAATGTTTAATTTCCAACATCCTCTAAATTAGTACTTAACCTTCTGTTGTACATGCTGGCTCACAAAGGGCATTGTTCATAAAAGTATCGACACCTAAGAGATTTTTCTCTTTAGTACATGATCCTACCAAAAGAAACAAACATCACCATATGCTTAGAAGATTACAAAGGACTTCTGTGGGTTCCATTAATTAGTTGAACAATCTCAGAGAAAATTACAACACAAAGGGTATCGGCAGAAGTCCATACTTCACATTTCGTGCACGCTGTTCAATTCACTCATTACCACCCCCTACATATATATATATATATATATGTGTGTGTGTGTGTGTGTGTGTGTGTGTGCCACTGGTAATGCAGAGGCCCAATTAACTACTTTCAACCGTAATTCTCATCTTGTTTATTCTCGGTCTTTTTTGCCTCTTCCAACACGATAGTTATGTATTAAGAAATGGACATATTTGGTCCGACATAATGAATCATAAATTGCTTTATATAATTAGGAAACTTATTTAGATGTTTTCCTGTCATTACATTGTTAATATGTAACTCAATTCAGACAACATAAATAGAATAAACAATAAAAGAAAATGGGCATGCTACAGGGTTCGAGCCTGCTGCTGACTTACCACTGAGAGCAGTCCCATTTTCTTTAGTTATGTTGAAGTGGCTACCATATATATATATATATATATGTATGATGAGTGCCAATGCAATTTTTTGTTTTTGTTTATTTCCACTCAATGGGGTGATCGCATTGGTTGGTTTACCTTCATATATGACATCACAATAAAATGACATCATAGAAACTCTTAAAACTTCATGTCTGATCACACATTGAAATAGCTTGAGATTCATTGGAACTTTAAAAAAACTTGAAATTAGGATACTTGAATTATCAAATAATTTTAAATAATTAAAGAATCTTCAGGGTCTTTAGCGCCAAACCATGTATAAATAACTCCATCATTTTGGAAGGGTATATATATATATATATATATATATATATATATATATATATATATATATATATATATATAATTGGCATATATTTAAATGTGTTTGTTTATCTGCTCACGTTCCTGATATAACCTAACGTACATGGTGGAGTCAACATAATCTTATATATTCATATCTAAGAGATAATATGGAAAACCGAGAACCATGCAAGTTACACATGAAAGAATCATACAGAACAGTATATTAGGGGGAAAACAGGAGACCAAGAAATCATAGAACCCATCAGGAAACTCATATGGCAATGGATCCCCAGGAATCACATGCGAAACCGAGGCCGGCAGAATACAAGATAGTGAGACGAACTAGACAAGTTGAGAAAGTATTGGCACCGCGATGCCTGTGATAGAGAGATCTGGTGAATCCTGATAGAGTTGTGCCGGTCGATAAAAGACTGATGATGATGATGGAAATTAGGATAACTCAATTATAAAGAAAAAAATTACCAAATGGAATAGCTTTGGTCTCCTTAGTTCTGATCTATTTTCAAACAACCTCCGAAATAGATGTATGACCCGACAGGATGATTATAATAATATCATATAATGATCGTGTTATATCATATCGAAATTTTTATTTGAAATGAAATTCCTTTATTACACAGATAATGTATCACTTGGCCCAGACAACGTATATTGAATGAACGATTCAAGAGAATGGTACTGCTGCAGGAATTGATAGCTGAATGTTCATATGATATTTTCACTGAATGATGTTCAATCTATGATCCATTGAGAAGCATCAAACTAAGTGTTGACAAAAAGAGATGAAAATTCAAATGCTTTTTTTATCATTAAACCCTGATATATATATATATATATATATATATATATGTGTGTGTGTGTGTGTGTGTGCATACAATACCGATCACACAGACACTATATTGGCCATTTTCTAGCCCAAACAAATAAAATGAGTGATTTCTTTTGCTCACCCCCCGCCAGCAGGCAGAATAATCTGAAAATATTCCGCACGTTATAGTGTCTGACGTGCTGAGGAGACAAGGCATTGAGTGAATCTGTACACGGCGCATGCGCCTTTGTGAAACATTCGCCAATTCTTTGTCTGCTGAACAGATGAAAAAAAAGGAAAAAAAAAAAAAGAAAAGAATTTGCACTTGATAATGCTAACGGTTGCATCGTATCGGATTGACCGGTTCTCGTGCGATCACCAAAGTTGAGCAACGTCGAGCGTGGTCAGTATTTAGATTCGTGACTGCTGTGGATTTGTCAGGTGCCGTAAAAAGAAATAATGAATTGGGAATTGAATAGAGTGATATTCGTCGTTTCTCCTTCTGTTCCAGACACCACAAGCTGAGGCAAGGAAAACCAACACGTACCAATATCAACATATTGCACCTTGCAAGTGGTAACTGTGATCGATTCGTTCATGATTTTGAACTTGATTAATTGATAACAGCTTTAATTAGAAAAACAACCTAAAGAATCATGATTACAATATGGAATCATCGTAGCCCCACAAATCACCCAACCAACCAACCAACCAACCAACAAGCCAGCCAGCCAGCCAAGTGAGCTACACATTCTTTTTCTCTCTTTGTTTGAGTGTGTGTTTGTCCGGTCTGGGCGCTCCTGGTCACATGTTTTGTATACAATCTTGAAAATTGGCATGAGGACATTATTAAATACTATATAAAACCTTTTCTTTTTAAATTTTGCTTTTCAACACCTTTTTTGTGTCCCTATGGTCATCTTGTATCAACAATATCCAAATCTTGTTGATTTCTTTTGGATGATTTTAGATGAAAGATCTGATTTTTAGATAACTTTCGATGAAAGATCAATAATTTCCTGTGATAATTTTTGATGATTTTTAAAAAATTGTCTGTTCTGGTAACACGAGCGGACTATCGTTATTTATTTATGCGAGATACTGATATTATATTCATCATTCATTACCCGATATTATTAAATATTAGATATGTATTGAATATTATTGATATTCTAAGACAAAATTTCAAGTCGGATAACAGGTACACGTTCTCTCATCCGAAACATTTACGACCAGACATTTTTTGGTGTTTTGAATTTTGTGGATTCCGGAACAATGGTAGTGTCAACAGACTGCCTGACCATTTATTTGTACTTTAAGCTTAGCTTACGCTAGCACAAAGCTAAAAATAATTATGTCAACTGCTAACTAAATAAAGAAAAAATATACGTCAATAGCAGAGGCTCATCTGACTAGCAGGAGCACTGAGACACTAGTACGTGGTGTTAGTCGAGCTAAGGCTGCTTCAAGATAATAATCTTCTCGGCGCACTATAAGGCATAGTGGAGTGAAATGGAAGTAAACGGAATATCTTCAATTGCATGTGGGTCGCGTCAGGTCATTTTCGATGCCGAACGCCAGTAGACAACGTCCATAGGAACTTCATTCGGTTTTCGGTTTTGATTTCCAGAACATCGAATAAGAGATCACATATCCCCCTAAGAGTATTTAGGACGATTTGAACCCTTTTCTCTGTTTACGTTCTTAACGCGACGTTACAACCGATCCATTCTACGGCTTTCTTCAGCTGCACTATTCTTATGTAATTATGGTATACAGAATGACCTTATAACGGAATATTCAGATGTTTCTCTTTCCTTTTCTTTCCTCGTTAGGCTTGGGTTTCCATACCCTGTCCCTATAGAGTTAGATGGAAAGGAAAACAACCGAATCCTACGTTATAAGAGTTCCTGCCATCGGAGAGAAAAAAATCTGTTTACTGCGATTACAAGCCGTGGAATAGATCGACTGGAGCATACTGTTAGCAACAACAACAAGGAGTTAAATCGTCCGAAAAACTCTTTGAATGTTAATGACCTTTCTAAGAATAGAGACAGATTGCGCATCGGTAAACCGTAATATGCAGTTCGACCGGAAGGACTAAGAGCTATTTTTCAATTTCAGGCATGAAGTATAGTCAAGAATGTTAGGCGTGAGATATAGTCACTAGTTGAAAATTGTGAGCTTTGTATTACAATAATGTCTTATCCTGATTACATATGTATTACCATTTACTAAGTTGAGCTTACGCTAGCATTAAGCCAGAATGGTCGGGGCACACGCTGTGTTCGAACTCAAGAACTTAGCAAATTGGTCGGCAAGGCGAGTGCCATGGTGGGTGTCCTCTGAGTGTATAATGATAATTATTCTTTTTTAATGAGTGCTGCTTAATCTGGCACAAGGCCAAAGTAGTTATGCATCCATGGATTTAATTGACTATACTAATGAATAAACCAACTAAACGAGCTTGCTATATATCGCACCATGGTAGTATACATGTATGAATACTTATATATATATATATATATATATATATATATATATGTGTGTGTGTGTGTGTATATATTTGTATGTACGTATATATAGAAGGAATACGTGAGTACGTGAGTGTACATGTGCGTATAAAACAATGAGTATTTTAATTAATTGATAATCACGCGCACACACTAACACATACATAAATACGAACGTACACACAATAATTCTTCTTTTTCCTTCTCTTTTGGTACTAAGAGAAAGGGAATATTTTTTTTCTCGAGAATTTAATTCGAATATCTCAGAAAATTAGAAGTAAGCGAAAAGGTGTAAAAAAAACAACAAAAAAACAAAAAACAACAACAAAACAAAACAAAAGAAAAAGATGACGTGTCTCTTCTTCGACCCGCACTTGTTCGCTCAGTCCAAGAATTCCGAATGAGACGTGCTTATTGTTCAGCCCACATTGTGATAGATAATGCAATTATTTTCACATAATCGTTTCATCCTTATAAATCATTAATTTCATTTATTCATCGTATTCATTCTGCTGCCTATAGATGAAAACAAAAAGCGAGTACACACTTGTAAACACATATACCAAGAAGAAATATTCTTTCTCTCTCACCCTCACACACAGAGACATACACCTATATATATATATATATATATATATATATATATATATATATATATATATATATATATATATATATATATATATATTGATATTGAAAAAAAAGATGATATAATGACATTAATGAAATCAAACATACATATAAAAGTACTTATCTCGCATTCTTTTTCTTGGAATATATGCAAGCACACTCACACACACACACACACATATATATATATATATATACATATATATATATATATACGTATGTGTGGGTGTGTACGAAGTGCTACCCAGAAGTTCAGGAATTTGACCTGATCCAGTCGTCGTAATACCCAGAGTTCCGTGTGTCGCATTTTCTATCAATTAGTTCTTCGAGAAAGTCCCTATTTGAGTTCCCAGTTCCTAGAGGTCTTAGGTAATGCATTCTCTCTCTCTCCCTCAATCTCTTTCTATCTCTCTCTCTCTCTCTCTCTAGCACATATATGCATATATATTATCTAGAAATGGATGTATGATTATAAATTACCTTATATTGAAACATTTTCTTATGATAATTTCCCCTTTTGTACACAGTGGATGTAACATTTGGCTTAGACAATGTAAATAGAATAAACAAAGAAAATGGTGCTGCAGCAGGAAAGGAACCTAAGACCAAGAGGGTAGCTGCTTCAACGTAGCGTTGCTCTTACCATTGAACTGAATAGGTCCAAATTCATCGTATAATAACGGGAAATCATTCCTAGTAGAATTTCTATATGATATACTGCAAAATATAATCACTCATATATATATATATATATATAGAGAGAGAGAGATAGAAATATAAATATTTATATTAAGGTCATATGTGTCATTGTGCACGCAACCTGTGGATGTTGATATCGAATATAGAAGGCAGTCACATTCTTAACTAGTAAGGCAGCAATTGGAAAGTTATTTACTCATGTACACATTTGGCCATTATAACGAGTCAGGGACACACCCATCTTGTCCATGACAAAGGGATCAGGAACTGTAAGCTTTTTGTTCTCTGTACATGAATCTAACCATGTAGCTAAACATTTCTGTCTGGTTATAACGTTAGAAAGGAATTCTGTGCATTTAAAAAAAAAAGAAAAAGAAGAACGTTACAGATCATCTGATTTAGACTTACTGCCTTCTGGTGCGGGGATGTATCGTTAGATGGGCTAGTCACTTGATTCACCGAATTGGACGGACTTAATCATAACAATGATGGCATACAAATGCGCATTGGATCTGCCTGCAATAGTAATAAACAAATAAATAAATAAAAAGAAAAGATGAGGCCCCGCCTGCGCGAATCTGTTATTTAGAAAACCGATTCACTAGATTCAGTGGATAATAATCTATGTCAAACGCGTTACTTCTGCTTTCTTGTTTTCTCTAGGGCCCTGGGGTCAGCGTTGCTAATTTTCAAGTCGAGGACAATTTAATGTACCATTAAAAAAAAAAAGGAAAAAAAAAGAAAAGTTAACAATGTCAAGAGGAAGAGAGAGAGGAAACGAGTACTGTGGTGTTCTTCAATGCACCATTTTATTAAATCGAACATACCACCCTAGATACTTCAGGCTTTAATATCCGTTTGGGTCCTTGATATTTTTATTTTGTTTTGTTCTTTAGACGTTATAAAATCAAGACGCGCATTGACAGTATTTGTACAGACTTAAACGCATGGGTTTCCATGCGCGATCTTACGATTGAGGGAGCAGTGCATCCTCGTGTTAATTCCAGCAAGGATCGGTTGCTATACCCACAACTCTGATATTCATCCTGTAGATATATATATATATATATATATATATATATATATATATATATATATATAGATAAATAGATAGATAGATAGATAGATATCAATTGATTAGAATACGTACTCAATTCATGCATTCATGAAGGAGAGAGAGAGAGAGAGAGAGAGAGAGAGAGCTGTCAATCTGATAATCGAGATAGCTACTAATGATCTTCCTTAGCCAATGGTTGGTTTTCAAGCCCAAGTAAAAGCCACAATTCTCAAGGCTAGAGCAATGCCCGCCCCAAAGGTGCCTGTTTGACAGAGGTCAGAATTTATGGTATACTCAGCTTGCCATAATAGTCATATAATAATTGTCAATAGTATTCCGTCCGTCGGACAAAACAACGGCTTTGAAATAATTCAGATACTTCTCCCAAGAGTTGCCGATTGTAATATCTTATATCTAAATTTAGAAGATTCTAAAGAGTGGAAATCAAGGTAGATGGTTACTGAAGAAAGATATATATTCTTTACTTTTCTATTTTTTAAAATTTCTATAAGATTTCTCGAGAACTGCGGACCCAAACAAACTGGCGCTGCACTGCCCGGTGCGCTGACTAATATATCTGGCGAATGTCAACTTCGCCCAACACAGAAGCACTCAAGGATTTCCCCAATAGTCGTTAAATAATCAGTGCTACGAAACTTGAGAAAGTGGCTCAAAATAAACTTGAAATCTACACATAGGTCACTGACACACTAACCTGAGATTGATGAATATCTATCTATCTATCTATCTATCTATCTATCTATCTATCTGTTGTATGCATAAAGTTCTTGTGTGTACTGCTAGTATTCAGATGTGGATGCCCTCTTCCGTATTGCGTGCGTCTTTTCAGTGGTGGCAGTGGCCCGAGGTTGGGGAATGATGTCAGTGATGCCTGGGGAGGGTAGGGTGTGCAGATTGAGCATCCACGCTCAGCTAGCTTGATGGACTATCAGCACCGGGGAAGCGTCTTCATCCCTTGCCCCACACAATCCACTAACGCGCGAACCCCCTACACCTTCCAATCTATCCTGCTCACTCTACCTCAGAACGATACGCCTTCTTCATAATCTTCCCACATCTTTTACCCTGGCACCTATCACCGCCCTTCTCCTTTACACCCAGTGCAGGACCATCGCTGCAATAGGGACTCGTTCAAATTCAATCCCTACCCCCAGTGTACACGAAGTTTGGGTACAATAGCTGGATCTTGAGACATGAACGACGTAAAAATATCCTGTGGTGTATAGGCAGTCCATTAGGGAATCTTGCTCCGCTAGAAACAATGTGAGGTATTAACGTCCAGTGACTCAGATTTCGGATTGACAGAGGGGTAGCTGGGAGTGGTATGAATCTTGAAGAGGAAAGAAGGTAGCCAGCATTGGTGGTTTTTAATCAGGTAGCTAGTGGTGGTGGTGGTGGTGGTGGTGCTCGAGGTGAAGTCACGGTTGCGATGGTATTGGAATAGTGATGGCCGAGATGGCGATGACAGTGGTATGGGGAAACGTTAATGGTTGCGGTGCTGCTCGTACCAGAATAATGGTGGAGAGAAAGGGAAGAGTGTGTACAGTGGTGGTCTTCGCCCCTATCCACGCTCACATACACAATAGAAATCTTGAAACATTTAAAGGACAATTTTTCTAAAAACAGAATAGCTTTTATTGAGCAACTAAATTACTTCTTGTTGTTTGTGTTGTAAAAACGACGTATCGGTCGATCAATTCTTCGGCCTTTTTTCAGGTTTCCTTGTCGAATATGATTCTGGTATACCGAACTGTTGTTTTTTTTCCAGTGGTAGCCATGCTTATGATATTGGATTAGGGTGTTTTTTCACTCCCCTGCCTTGTCACACCTGGATTTTATACCATGTCCCCGTTCAGTAACAGAAGACAGATTGAGTTGAGCTACACATTTGTCGGGTTTATACACTTGGCCGACACGTTGATGTATGCTGCTTCTTTGATTAATTACAGGTGTTCCCACTATAGTTCAAAAAAAAAAAAAGAAGAAAAAACTCTTCGAATGCTGCTGACCTTTCACAAGATTATACACTGCAAACTACTTCATTATTTATCAATTTATAATCAAATCATTTCATTACATGAGGTTTGTCTGGAAATCATCAAGCTATTTTGAATATCTCGAAAACCAGTTTAGCAGCCTTGGTGTAAGAGGGCAACCAATCAGAGAGGACATTTGTGCGTATGCATCCACTAACACTCTCCTGATGAGTTACTCAATCGGCAGTTGAATGTCATTGAGTTGACGTATTTACTGTCTGTTCTCCGCATCGCATCGAAGTTCTTTTGACTAAACATTGCATAATCTAGGTGTATCAGTACCCCCTCCTCCACTACTCTCCAATGTTTGCTCCCGGTGACTTTCCGCTTTGTCCAAACAGATTCAAGTCCATGGACTAGATTAAGGGGAATGCACCGATTAGGCTGATGGCGGTCTTGAAAGCGGACTTTGCAGGCTATTTTGGAGAGTGGGTGGAATTCTGCAATAAGTGTTTGATGTCCAACAGTAAGTACCTTAGAGGAGGCAACAGTGCTATTGCCGTATCTTGGCTATCTCTTTCATCATTATCAAATTGTTGGACATCTTCTGGACGGGCCTCGTCTAAACTCCATCTACCAATTGAGTTTTTGTAGAGCTGATCCAGCTTACTAATAAGTTTTAATGGAAAAATGATAATAACTCTCCTGTAAATCAAAGAAGGTGTTTTCCAAATGATTTCTTCACCTGAATAAGGTTGAAGGATAGACCGTCTGGAACGTTGTGGCAACAACAAGAACTACAACAAGAACCCAAATGATAAGTTTGAAAGTCTGAGCAACTCATGTAATAGAAAATACGATTCATCAAACTTTCTTAAAGACTTCCCTTGGTAGACTTCAAGCTCGATGTTACGTCACTTACTATTTACAGAAGTTTTTTTAAGATTATAATTATTTATAAATAAATAAATAAATAAAAAGCTAAATATGGTAGATAAAATCATAATTATCATTTGATATACCAGAAGTTATTTTCTGTGCGGAAACAGATCCTTATCTTATATGGTAAGCAAGAACGAAAGCCCAACGCTATTATCATTAAGTTGCAAATTGTTGTTGATTGAGTTTTATATCAACTGGTAAAGGGTCGAGCAAAACCTTGTAATTGAGCTTCCTATGAAGAGATAGAGGGTGTAGCTGATATTGTAACCGGGCTTTCTAAGAATAGATAGGTCAACCTAACCTTTGCTATGGAGCTCTCTATGAAGAGATAGAGGGGCTAGCTAATATTGCAACTGGACTTTCTATGAACAGATAGAAGGTCAACGTAACCCTTGCGATTGAGCTTTCTGTGAACAGATTCGGGATATCACCGGTCTTTTCTAATTGAGCTTTCGATAAACAGATAGGGGGTCAACATAACCCTTTCAATTGAGCTTTGTATGAACAGATGAAAGGAGACCATTGAGTGACGATAGAAAATTTAAAACAAAGCAAAACAAAACAACCTGAACATCATTCAAGAGTCGAAGCTGTGAAATATGAAGGACCATAATTGCACCTACAATATTTTGTGGAATTGAAACTGTCCGAGGACCGTTCCAAAATCTAGCGATAACAATCATACAAATGTGAACCTTGGAAAAACATGAAATACTACTACTACTAATAATAATGATAATCATACTACTACTAATAATAATAATGGCGGCAAAGATATATTAGGCTGCTGTTAAGAAGACAAATGTACCAAACGCGGGAAAAAGGGTTCAATGTGTCAGCGTTACTGCAAATGGTAGAGGAGTTGATGCCACGTCCAAGAATTTGGCATGATGCCCTTGCGTGAGAAATTGGTCAGCGGCACCCCCTTTCCCAAATCCACTTGATAAATAAATCAACATGCTACAAGATAGAATTATAACGAGGGAGATTCAAGCCGTATATTAGGCAGCGACGAAGCCACTGACATGCCCTGCCTTCAGAGGTCTCCGTACGGCTCAGCTAGCAGCACGCGAGGGGCAGGTTCTTATATTTCGCTTACGCATGGCTACCATCGGGTCACGGCTGATACACAACGTTCGATGAAGATCACGAAGAAAGGAAAAAAGAAAGAAAGAGACAGGAGAAGGAAACATGGAAGTGACATAAAAATAGAGGGAAGTATTGAAAACGAAGAAAGAAAGAGACAAAGAGAGAGTGACACAAGGAAAGAAAGAGAAAAAGAAAGAAGCAGAGAAAGAAAAAAGTAAGAAAAAAGGAAAGAAAAAACTACCAGAATAAAGAAAGGAGGAGAGAAAGAGAAAAGGAAAGAAAGAGAGGAAAAATATATGAAAGCAAAAAGGAAAGAGTCCAAGGGACAAAGAAAGGGGGTGATAAAGGAAGGCGAAAGAAAGAAGAAAAAAAAACAGGCAAAGAAGAAAAAACAAGTTACAAAGGAAACATAGAAAGAAGGGGACAAAAAAAAAAGATAAAGAAAGAAATGAAGGAGCAAAAATTAGAAAAAAAGGTAAAGTGAAAGACAAAAATACAAAGAGGCAGAGAAAGAAGGAGAGAAAGAAAGAGGGAAAGTAGGAACAACAAGAAACAGAAAGGAAGAAGGCAAACAATAAAAGGAGGAACACATGACTTGAGAATCGAACAAAAAAAGCAATGAAACGAGACACGAAAACAGCGAGACAAGTTCGTTGGGACAGAGTTTGTGACAACAGACAAAAAAAAATAAATCAGCAAAAAGATAAGCTGCAATTGGTATGTAGGTACATAAACGGGTGATTCTAAAATTCATAGTCGATACAAATTGACCGAGTTACGGGTGACAAGGATCAAACACTCGGTGAACGTACGCAAGTGGACAAATTGCACCCTAGTATGAATCGTGAGAACAAGAAGATGCAGTAAGAAATTGATCATAAGATGCTGAATTTCATAGCGCGCTAGGGCCAAAACCCTCGATTACAAGAATAGAGCAGTACTTCCAACATTATCTTCCCTAAACTGAATTCCTGGAGACAAGACAAAGTATTACTGCGCAAGGTTACAGTGAACAATTGGCTCGTTTGAATGATGCGCTGAAAAGTTGAAATGCAATGCAACAAATAATTATGTAGTTTGGATGGGTAATTTGGGTCTTTTTCATTAGTCCCCAACCGAAAGCGAATGTACTGAATTTTGAAGAACACAAGCCAGGAAAATTACTTTGAGTTTATTCATTCTCACCGAAAAAGAACCAAAATACTGGGTCTTGATAAGGAAACATGTCGAAAGAAAAGAAAAGAAGGAAAGAAAAAAAGGAAAGAAAGAAGGAAAGAAAAGAAGGAAAGAAAAGGAGGAAAGAAAAGAAGGAAAGAAAGAAGGAAAGAAAAGAAGGAAAGAAAAGAAGGAAAGAAAAGGAGGAAAGAAAAGAAGGAAAGAAAGAAGGAAAGAAAAGAAGGAAAGAAAAGAAAGAAAGAAAAGAAGGGAAGAAAAGGAGGAAAGAAAAGAAGGAAAGAAAGAAGGAAAGAAAAGAAGGAAAGAAAAGAAGGAAAGAAAAGAAGGAAAGAAATGAAGGAAAGAAAAGGAGGAAAGAAAGAAGGAGAAAAAACCAAAACGATCGAACGAAGAAAAACAAAGAAGAAAAAAAGAAAGAAAAGAAGGAAAGAAAAGAAAGAAAGAAAGAAAGAAGGAGAAAAAAACCAAAACGATCGAACGAAGAAAAACAAAGAAGAAAAAAAGAAAGAAAAGAAGGAAAGAAAAGAAGGAAAGAAAGAAGGAGAAAAAAACCAAAACGATCGAACGAAGAAAAACAAAGAAGAAAAAAAGAAAGAAAAGAAGGAAAGAAAAGAAGGAAAGAAAAAAGGAAAGAAAAGGAGGAAAGAAAAGAAGGAAAGAAAGAAGGAGAAAAACCAAAACGATCGAACGAAGAAAAACGAAGAAGAAAAAAGAAAGAAAAGAAGGAAAGAAAGAAGGAAAGAAAGAAGGAGAAAAAAAACCCAAAACAATCGAACGAAGAAAAACAAAGAAGAAAAAAAAGAAAGAAGTGAAGAAAGAAAGGAAGAAGGACGGAATGGAAGAAGAAAGTGGAAAAAGAGAGAAAGCATAGAAAACCCTGACGAATCCAGGGTCGAACTTCATTCCTATTTCTATTTTAACTGAATAAAATCATTACCGTAACTTAGTATTGTGTGCATAATGAGAGAAAAAAATCTAAAACGTATTTTCTAATATAAACGTATTTATTTACAAAAATGGAATAATCTCTTGCGTATCCGTAAGATACATGCTTGTTTACATATAAGACATTTCAGTTTGGATCAGCCCGTAGGAGAGCTGACTACCAACCATTTGATCGTGATTTCAAATCAATGGAGGAAAATATTAATTTTATAAATTTATTAATCAGAATGATATAATCCCTTTCGTATGTATAGCATGAATTTTGATAGGTATGTAAGATTTTAATATTTAGCTCAGTTGGTCAGAGACACAACTACAAATCAGATTATTGTGATCATTTTCTCACTCAATTTAAGTGAGTAAGAAAATGATCACAATCATCTGATTTTTATACATATTTAAGACTTTCAGTCTCCGGTACAGAAAGAAAGACAGACCCCAAGACATGCTCCAACCAGCAGAGGTGTCGTATGTGATCTGTCACAGATGTCTTCCTTTGACATATAGTCATCCCAATTGATGGCCAAGATTTTACGTTGGTACCTATTGCCAAAGGCGCCCAATTTCTTCTACTCGCTAGTTTTAAGTTGCCAGGTTTCGCAGCCATAGAACATTGTGCATGTCACGTTCGAATTATCGAGTCTTAATTTGGTTCTGAGAGAAACTTTCCTGCTATTCCATACTTTGCTCAATCGCCTGAATGCCACCGTTAACTTCCCAGTTCGGCAATTCACTTCACGGTCAAGGTCATAAATGTTACTATATGGAACTGCCAATGTACGTGAAGTTATAAAGGGGGAACCAATATGGCCGCCAATCGAAAATACACAGGATTCTCGACGACGGACGGAGAGAAAAAGAAAGTACGTGGTGAAAAGAAAAAGGGAAATAGAGAGAGATGGAACGAAGAGAGAGGGAGAAGGAATGGAAAAAAGAATGAATGAAAGAAAGAAAGGAAGGAAAGAAGGAGGGAAGGAAGGAGGGAAGGAAGGAAGGAAGAAGGGAAGGAAGGAAGAAAGGAAGGAATGAAGAAAAGAGGGGAGAAGGGAAGGAAGGGAGGAGGGAAGGAAGGAAGGAGGGAGTTAGGAAGGAAGGAAGGAAGGAAGGAAGGAAGGAGGGAGTTAGGAAGAAAGAAATAACGGAAGACAGAACAAAAAAAATGAAGGACTAAAGAAAGAAAGAACGATAGGAAAAAAAAAGAAAGAACGAAAAAAGTAAGAATGAATAAAAAGAAGTGAAAAAAAGAAGAAAAAAAGAAAAAACAAAGAAAGAAATAAGATGAAAAGGAAGAATTGTCAAATTGGAGGTCAAGTGGCAGCTTAACAACTGGTTGGATGATGTTACCCAGATGCAAAAGCGGCAAATATTTGGCTGACTAAAAAAAGAGTCATTTGTTTGCTCTGCCAGGCTTTATACAAATGACCGACAATGGCATCGAGACAAGAAAAAAAATCATAAAAATATTCAAGAGGAATATTTTCATACACACACACACACACACACACACACACATATATATATATATATATATATATATATATATATATATAAGTATAATCATCTACTTATGTGGTCTGTGAATTCGACGCACTACAAAGACGACATTGACACACTGCCAGTCACGAATAGATCAAAGTTGGATGATATATTTAATGAATAATTCACAGTCTTACCACCATTCCTTGCACAATAAATCTACAAGATGTTACTGTTTCCATAAGCAGTAAAGACTTTTAAAGCCATAAACCTTTGCTTCAGCCCTTGCCTTATGTCAGGCAACCGACGGCAATCATAATCATAATTCTTCATAAATCGCTAACATATGATATAGTTTACCAAATCGTAAATACTTAATCTACAAACCCCATCGCAACAATGCAAGAGAAAACAAAAAAGAAAAACCGTCGATTTCTCAATGATACAGTATCAAAGAAAGGCTCATTCAGTTATTCAAGTCGTCTCCCTTTGTTTTTTGTTTTTTTCGGGAAATGAACCCTCGGGAAATAAAATATTCGGTAAACTATAATTTCGGCCAAACACCATTCAGTGAAACGGTGTCATAGAAGTGTTAATCTGGTTTTTGCTTCTTGTGTCCGAAATACAGTAAATTCTAGTTGTAATGACACGACGTCTGGCGACTCTCTTTAATGATAAAGTGCCCAACCAGCACGTTTGGTTATAGATTCTCACATGACTATTGTCCGAGATATACTAAAATATTTAGGAAAAAGTCCAAACTGAAACTCATGGAATTTATTGCTACAGTTATCCAGCCATCATCATCATCATCATCATCAATCTTTTAAAGTCCGTCGTTGAACATAGACTTTACCCAGGATTCACCACAATTCTATATCATGAGCATCACGGAACCAGTATTTCCTGAATCTGTTCATCTCTCGTGTTCTGTCGGCCTCAGTTTCTTATGTGATCTTTGGGAATCCATGTTGTGAGACGTGATGTCCATCGGTTGTCTTTCATTCTTACAACATGGCCTACCCATTGCCATTTAAGTTTTTTAATAGTTTCTATGATACCACTGACACCCGTTTCCTTCCTTATATACCGTGGTGTCTTGTGATCTCTCCATGTAAGGTTGAGCATGATTCTCTCATACACACGTTGCATACCTCTCAGTTTGCAGATCTGTCTCTTGGTTGGGTTCCATGTTTCAGCTCCATAAGTGACTATCGGGAGAATGGATTGGTTGTATACTCTTCTTTTTAGGAATATTGGGATCATCAGGTTCTTGAAAGTTGAGCTTGCTCTGCTGAAGGCTTGCCATCCCAGAGTGATTCTTCGCTTGATTTCCTCCTCTTTTAAGGGTCTCATGGAGATTCGTTGCCCTAGGTAGATGTAGTAGTCTACCTTACCGAGTTTTGCATCTTCTATCTTGACAGTTATGTTCTTATTCTCAACGTGATTATTACACACCAGTATAAAGGGTTAGTACAAATTATTTCCAGTGTTGGAGAGGTGGAATAGTGTCTGGTAGCCAATTTTTTGTCTCTTGCCTCTTGACAACAAGGTGCGTACTCGTAAGAATACAAAACTTCTTTACTGCGCGTAAGTTTTTTTATAACACCCGTAGAAAAAAAAAACTATTGTTTTCTCAGAGCTCTGTAATTGACGCCTGCTGTCTTTGATTGTCAGACCACAATCCTATCAGTTATTGGTTTACATTAATATTGGATTATTGAATATTGACTTCTAATATAATGGAAGGAAATTCATGATCAATCATCAATTAATGGTTTGTATTTCTTTCAGATTATTGATTATCGATTCATAAATTGTTGAACCGAATTTCGAATCAATGAGGATTCCAATATCCAAAGTATTGATGAATTTGGAGTCAAAAACTCTTGTCATAAACAAATTCTCCTATTAATGAGTACCCACCATTTTTTCATTTAGAGTACACCCCTACCATTTTTTTTAAACAGCTAATTTTCTTCGAAGCCAAAAATATTGCAAGATTTGATAATTTCTATTCAAACATTACACAGATATCATCGGGTACTATTTAACACCAAGCGCTACAGCATTGAAACTCTGTTGCCAGAAATATAAACATGTTGCTGTTCAAAGATGAGTACAACCCTACAAAACAATTTGTTCAAAAGTTCGATTATAAACATGATAATACCCGTTTTGATTGTGTAATGTTCCATCAGAAATAAAAAAGATCCTGCTATATATTCTTTAGGAGAGAATTCGAAAAAATACTTGGGATGTACTCATTTATTGGCGATATTACAATGACTGGTGATATCGTTAGGTTTTTTTGCTAGTGTTTAGTGGTTGATATTAATGATATTTGAAATCTGAATCAATTCATGGCATGAAGGGTATTATCTTATGAAGGCTACTACTTTTGTTTCTACAACAGCAGGTGTACAGATTTATGCATTGTGTGGATAATATAAAATTCCTAATTACACCGATTTGTTTTCAGTTCTGGGATTAAGAGAATGTGCAACATTAATCTCCAAATCAAACAGTAGTTGTCTAAAAAGTTATTATACAACATCGAGGACCGAGAACAGCTACAAGCTTCAAAGAGGTTATATATATATATATATATATATATATATATATATATATATATATATATATATGTGTGTGTGTGTGTATATATATATGTATATATATGTGTGTGTGTGTGTGTCTGTGTCTGTGTGTTTGTTGTATGGATGTGAGATGATCCGACTGAACGTTGGTGAAATGACAATTGGAAAGTGAAGAGAAGGTTCGTGAGAAAAAAAAAAACAAATAAAACAGATATTACAGATTTCTGTCATCATGTGGGAATGGTTTGATGCATTTGGAATGTTGTCAGCCACCTCTTTCAGAGAACTTGCAGCGATGCAGAAACATGTAAACAACATATAGTATATGTACAGCGGAAACGTGGCTGGCAACCATCGAAATGCCACATGATAATAAAACACCTGTTTTGCTCTTAAATGTCCTTTTCACTTGTAATTTTACATATACATGTGCATATATGTATGCATAAGTATTTAATTACATATAGAGAGAGCCAGAGAGAGACAGAGAGACAGAGGAAGATGGAAAAAGGGGAACATATATTGATATGAACTGAGAGCTGAATTGTTAGATGGTAGCAGGTGTGGATAGCCAGATAGTTGCCAAGATAGATAGTTATAACTGATATAAACAATTGGACAGGTAGATAGATACCTTGGAATCAAGATGTACCCTGCGTTAGCTGTAGTTGGAGATGGGACTTACCTAGATGGAAACAAAGAAAAAGAAAATAATATCAGAAAATGTAAATTGATGTACAATCATTATAAAATATTGAAAAATCACACACATATATTTGTATATATGATCAACTCTACGAGGGAGACATGTTGATATAACCGTTTGTTTCAAAATCCCAGAAACGTTTACATGGTATAAACTACTTATGATCCCAACGAGGAAAAATCTCACATAGTATCATAATATCCAATTCCGTGTGAAACCCTCTTAAAACCCTCTTAAAGAAACTCACATAAATGACATTAATAGATTCTTGTCGGAATTTTGTCAGATGGGTTGCATTAATCATTATGCTTGATATGGTCGGACAATTTTTCGACGAAGGCCAGTGGGTATACGGCTGAAACGTTGTGAGGAAATAATCACATGCACGGGGGAAAAAGTCCGATCAAATCATACACAATGAATTAACAGATATTTCAGACCATATACATACATACATATATATATATATATATATATATATATATATATATATATATATATATATATATTTACTAACACACACATATACACACACATATACATATATATCTGTATAAATAGATAAAATCCCAAACAGACTCTTGAATCAAATCGAAGAATAGATAGATATTTCGAAATGAATATACAAGAAAATCATTTAACATTATGAATGAATTACCTTATACACTGGCCTTTAAGCCAAACACGGAGACGAACGATCATAATCCCATGCAGCTCTCCTAAGTTTAGATTAGTCAAAGCCAATTGTGCTACGTCAATTTTCCAAGTAAAGAATCTGCCGTACTTGAGATTCACTCTTTGGAATTCTATCCATGGTGTTGCTTCGAACACTAAGCGCAGGCGTCGTTTGAAAACCCCAAAGTATTCCACTCACCATTCACATCATAGATGGATAGGTAAATGGAAATGCTGAGACCAATGGATGGATAATAACAGAGATAGATAGATAGATAGATAGATAGATAGATATGAACAGACTGAGATAGACGATAACGGATAGTTATGAATAGACTAAGATTGATAGATAGATAACAACATAGATAGATAAATAATTGTTATAGATTGTTTGATAGAGAGACATGAACAGACGGAGATAGATAGATAGATAGATAGATAGATAGATAGATAGATAGACAATAACAGAGATAGAGAGGTAACAGTAGAGATAGATGGAGAGATAATAGATAGATAGATAGATAGATATGAATACTGAGGTAGATTAATAATAACAGATAGATAGGAATGGACGGACTAAGATTGAGAGATGGATAACAGCAGAGACAGATGGATAGATAATAGAGATAGATTGATAGCTAGCAAGCAAGCTAGATAGGTATGAACAGACTGGGATAGATAGATGGATATTAACAGAAATAGATATCCGTACTTTGCATAAACGAATGACCGTAGCCTGCGTGCATACCAGAACTATTCATCTGAAAAAATATCTAAAATCATCTAAAAGAAAAAAGATTTTCTACATAGAATTATCTAAAAAAAAAAGAATACCAGCACAAGATATGAGGATTGTTGGTACAAAATGACCACAGAAAACCACGATTTGTAAATGGTGCCTAATAGTGTAGTCTTGGAAATCTTTATGGCTGTAGCTCCAAGAGTAGGTCCATGAGCACCAGGAGACAGACAGACGCACACACACATACACACAAACGCACAGTCGAGTTGAAGATAGAAGCTGACTTTGCTGGCAGATCAGGTCATTTATGGGGCTACGGTGATTCTATACATATATATGAATTTGGATAGACAGACAGATGATTAACAGACTGAGATAGATAGATAGATAGATAAATAGATAGATAGATAGATAGACTTATGGACGTTGGAGGAAAGTGTGAAAAAAAAAACTATTGTGGGTAAATTAATAAACATTTATAGATAGTGATCAACAGACATATACATATACATAGATTATATATACTCACAGACGCATAGAAACACCCACACATACACACACACACACACACACACACACACATATATATATATATATAGTAGAAAATAGATTCACTGCACAAACACGTTCATGTTTCTGCCCTCTTCAGCCTCTTTAGGCGAATGAAAACAACAACAATAAAACAAAAATAAAAAATCCTGCCACCATAACGACACCAACTAGACCCTCACCAAATTCCCCAAACAGGAATCTAAAACACATATAATCATTCACCTGAAGAGGCCCAAAGAGGTTAGAAACATAAATGAGATTTGTGTATTGAATCTTTTCTATATTTTCAGCTATACTTTAAACCAACTTGACTCCGGGAGTTTAAAGTTTAATGCATCGAGCACTCTACGAAATAAATCCATCACATATCAGACATTGCTTTATACTATACTATATTGTATTATATTATAATATGCTATATTGCAAACCTGATTAGTACTATTTGTATATATATGCATATAACACCCGGTGTTCATTCTCCATAAATAAACTGATCGAAGTGACGGAACGAGTCGGAATGGATAGTATCACGAATGACCTTTTATTAACCCCAATGCTTCATTAGCACTGAAAATAAAAAAAACATTGGCTTATAATTAATGGGAGACCAGCATGTTCTCATGTCCTGTCATATGTACAACACAAACAATTGCCCGTAAAAGCTGTCTGTACACGAGAAAGATATTTGCTCTGACCCTGCATATTAGATCCCAATAACTGTCATTTCGCGTGTTAGGAAAACGTTGAAGGTTTTAGTAGGAGTCGAACTGGGAGATAATGTATACCACTACCGGCATACAAATGCAGCCCTTGCAGGGTGTGTCCAACGAAGGAGGGAGGCACCTTGCTGTGGAGTACGAGTTGGCAAGTTAGTCTGAAGAAACATTCATCTTTCTGGTTACAGGGTGTGCTTCAGAGATTTACCCATCGTCTAATTATATCTCATAAACTTAGGTTTTGACTTGGGTGTTGGTAATTTTGTATGGAGCATTTTGAATGTCTAATCTTACATACATATATTCATGCGTACATACAAACACGACCTCTCAGTGAGAAGCATGCAACGCGTACATGAGAGAATGAAGCTCAAACGCACATGGAGAGATCACAAGACAACACAGTATATCTGGGAGAAAACTGGAGTCTGAGACATCGTAGAATCTATTAGAAAACTTAAATGGCAATGGGCAGGTCAGGTTGCACGAATGGCAGACAACCGATGGACAACACGACTCGCAATATGGATCCCCAGAGATCACATGCGAAACTGAGGCTGACAAAATACAAAATGGAGAGATGAACTGGACAAATTCAGAAAATACTGGCTCCACAACCCCTATGATAGAGAAATGTGGCAGATCCTGCGGAGGGTCTATGTATGTCTAACGACGTACGTCAAAAGACTGATAATGATGATATTTAACAAAACTATCAAGTGATGGAAGAGTCACTGCTCAATTTTGAATAAACTGGAAAAAAAAAATGATGAGTAAATCTTTATGGCGCAAGCTGTAATTAAAAAAAAAGAAAAAGGGCGGATTCCTAAGGGCGAATTAAGTAGGAAAATTCAACTGATACGACGTAACATCCGGCAAGAACCATGAAATTACAACAATCTACCCCCTTGCATTGAATAAATAGCCTGGTTCAAAATTCCCAGAAGGATATCGAATACAACACGCAACAGAAACTTTGGGGTTTTAAAAACGGTAGCAAATAAATTCAGTGAACAGTAATGATAACGTTGTCCGCTTGGATATTGTGATAATTAGATTGTATAATGCCCCACATGCAAAACGTGTCGGTTTGATTCTCGATATGAGAAAAAAAGCATGGAAAACCCTTTATTAGGGTAAATTTCCCGGTGTAGCTAACTGCGTGATTGTATCTCTTCAGTGGATTTGCATTTGTCCGGGGGAGGGGACACTAAACTCGTAAGAATCACTGACCCATGCAAAAGGGAAAGCCACCAGACAAAGTAGATTGATGTATAAAAATGATAATATCCAGGAAGACATCGAATGCAACTTATATCTGAAGAAAGTCGGAGAGTCAAATGACCAAAACGTTGTTTTTATAAAATCCAAGGCGAGGATATTAGACTTATCTACGAGTCTGTAGCTTGCTACGAAGTGACCAAAATTTTTGTGTAAATTTTTACCTCATAATGTTTGATCTACACGATTAATATTTACCACTCGGGATTTAATATTTGTTTTTACCTTCATTAGGATTCAAAATGCACTCTATAGGCCGGACTTGAGACTTGAAGCTTGGCCCCTTGCTTAGTTCCTTCCATCTTACTTATAGACTGAGACAGTCTCGTCAACGTTGGCTATTCGACTGGAAAGTTAGGTTTTTTACCTAACCCAACTCCAAGTTTCAGTTGACTTTGACGGAAATAATCCATCCCGTAAGAACAAAAACAATCTCCCCCTAATATAGGGGAGTAATCTCTTCACTGTTTGTCAATTTCGTCCGGTTAAAACCAAACCGATGCATGATACTAACGTTTTCCTCGCGTGAATTGAAATCTCGACTATTTTGCTCAAGTGATTACCAGGCTGTTCTCTTACAAACTGAGACAAACTAACAAATCTTACACGACTTCATTTATCGTATATACGATACAAAAGTTGATGGCATCATCTTCAAGTGGAAAAGAAATAGGTGGGGAACTTGACCCAACAGCAGCCAGGCATGTATGTGTTGATCAGGCATTAGGTATCCAGGTGACCTTATATTATTTGTGTTGTACTATTAACATGTATCCCCCACCATTTTACGAAAGTTCATTTTGAACCATTCCGTTTACACGAAAGACCTCAGACCGCCGAAGCTTTGAATCGTGTCTGTGAGCATCGGTGCTTCATTTCGATTTGTTTTGCGCATCTAAGAAAGACGTGTCCTAAGGTAGCAGAAAAAGTCTTAGAGAGCTAGGGTGTTACACTAAGGATTAAATTGAAAAACATAGGATACTATTTTTTTGGTCTTGGAACGCTCAGCTTTTTTCAAATGTACATCAGTTGTAGTCAATTTTTCGCTTATAGCCATTTCTGATCACAAACGATTTCATAGGAACGCTCTACTTTCGAATAGTAGAGAAAGTCTGTGTAAGAGAGCTCCTAAGGATGTTATACTTACAGCATAAAACTGGTATACATAGAATACTTTTTGCGGGTTTGGGAACATTTGAAAAAATTCCTACAAAATAATAGCAATTGCATTTTCGCACAACACCCTTTCGAATAACAAAAGATTTCATGGGAACGCTCCGTTTTACGGATAGTAGCGGAAATCTGTGTAAGAAACTAATAAACTGAAGAAGACTGAATCCGCGTCTTCAAGCCGGTCTGATCATTAAACTGTCCAATTGCGTATTTATGACTCTCACTGTTCTCTTCTTTACTTCCTGGAGCTAACGCTTCCATTTTCCCCTGAGATATAAATGTGCTCCCTAGATGACACCTAATTAAATTTGGAACACCAGAGATACCAGACGTTGTTGAATGAAAAGAGAAAGAGAGCGGGAAAAAATTATTTGAGCTTGTGGTTGGGGTAAGGTAGGAGAATATGACACGTACATTATATTTATCTTTCGACACCATTGTAAATAGAAAGGGAAAAACGCAAGCAGTTATCTCCCCTGTTCTCCGCCATTTTTATCGCCTTTGCTGCCAAAATCTTTCTGTGTTTGTTCCCTTCGTCTTGACGGCCATTCAATATTTTTTCAACTGTCATGATTACTTTGCTAGTCACACCGAAAATAATATCTAATTATCAGTTGACTTTTCTCACTAGTTTTCGTTCCATAACATTTCAGACGGGCTGTTGTTTCTTTATGACTTTTTCCTTTTGTGTCCTTCTTCCTTTTTCCTTTAGTTTTCTCTTTCCATTTTTCATTCTGATCTCTGTAACCTTCTCTCTTTCGTAAAAACATTTGTTTTCCTCTTTTGCTTCTTCGTTCATTCTTCATTCTCTGAAGTTTTTAATGCTTTCGTTCGTTTAGCTTACTTCCTCTTTCTTTTTACTTGAATCATTTTCCCTTTCGTTCATGATTCTTTGTTTTTTTTATCTTCATGTCCACATATTCTATATTTCTCTTCTGTTTTTACTTATTTCATTCTGTTCCCCTGATCTCTTTAGCAGTCCCTTGTTTCTCTCTCTCTCTCTCTCTCAAAATCCCTTTCTCATTCTCTTTCCTAATTGTAAGAAACCATCAAGCATAACGGTTGCACAAAATGACAGTATAGGTTTCTTGAGTTTTTAAGTGGATCTGGCTGGCTAGTTGGCAAGCTGGCTCTCAACTATCAAGATAAGTTTCTGGGTCTGCAGCTGGCTGGCTAGCTTTATATAATGCTTACCAGCTGCACCAATGTGTCTAGAGAGTTGGACATTTACTCGTAATTATGTCTAGAGAAAAATATCAAAACGACTTTTTTCAAAATCACTCCCATGTGTGTTTTTATTTGGGAATGGCATCAATTTGTAATGTTAGTTTATGCTAAATTGGTCTTTTATTACTGTTCTTTTTTTAAAATTCAGTTAGCACTGCCCAACAAAATTGGAGGAAAGTAACTCATTCATCGATCACACCTTTTTCATTTTTTTTAATAGATCACCCCAAACACAGCATGATGCTAAAAGACGTCCATAAAGCGACAGTTACAATTGAATGACTCACCAGATTTTTTTCTTTTTCATAAAATCATTCCCGTCTCTATCTTTCTTTTTTTACTTCGTACCTCATTTGTGCTTTTCTTCCTTTTCTTTCCTTCACACAGCAATCATTATTTTTTCTTCTTCCATCAAACGTCTATCTCATTTTCCCATCACCATTTTTACGCCAACAATCTCTTTCTTCTTGAGATTTTCGACCCGCATTCGTCCACAAATTCTAATTAATTTTTGCTGGACATCTTCCAATCGCTCAGTGGACTCCTTCGTCCACGTTGCGATCCAATGTTTACTGGCCAATCTTTCACAAGGTGCTCCATAAACTTATGGAATTCTGCCAGGTTAGTAGTGAGAATAACAAGTATGCCGATCAATTTCTTCTGTGGTCCTTATGTATTTTATTTTCACAAACTCTTTGGATAAGTATCCATTGATTTATTGGAACCTGTTTCCACGTCTGACATTATTAATTTCTGGCTTGTGTTTTCTTTCATCTTAATTTTATTTGCTTTTCATGGCAAATACTCAAACCGTCAGTCTATGGCAGCAAGTAAACAGTGCAGATAAGAAATAAAGTATCGTATTTTGCAGCCTATTAGATGAAGTTTTCCCTATAAAATCTCTCCAAAAACCACCCTGTGCCCAATAAGCTGAAGGTCGGTGATTGGGGTCATAAGTCAAACCCAACCTTATTTCTGTTTCCAGAATGACATCTATTTAATTTAGATTTAGTGTTCCATCCCAATTTGTGATAAGTTTGTCACAGTTAGAGGAGATTTCAAGCTGGAATTAGGTTAGCTTTTAGTGGTGTAAATAACATTTGGTATTAAGCACTAAAACGTTGCAATCTAAGTTTTGAAGTCGGCTCGCCGATCTCATTGTCCGATAACCGCTACGTCAAACGCACCTCTAATGAGACAATTATAACAAAATCTTGAACAATCTTCAACTTTGCAGAAGCAGATTCTTTCTTTTGTGAAGTTCGGTAATGAAGTTTCTATTATTCCATCGATTGTTTAGACTATTATCTTAATTTTTGTTGTTTTAATACAGCGTCCCAGCAGTAATATCTATATTTTTCCATTTTTTATGATATGAAGCATTGTCGACCAATCTAAAGTTTTGACTAGTACTCTTTTCATCTTAATTTTAATTTCTTTTTTAAACTATCCAGACTGTCCGACAACAGTCCTGAGAAAACAGCACAGCTCAGAAATAAAGGATTAGCTCTCAGTGAGAATTGAACTCACATCTCTTTGGCTTAGGGAAGAAGAGGAATTAGAGATTCGACCACAAGAGGTGAGATTTGTGTAAGGTGGACAACTGAAAAAGTTTTGATTGATGCAAGAGAAAAGACTCTGGGACAGAGATGTATATATCTATCTATCTATCTATCTATCTATCTATCTATTCATATATATATATATATATATATATATATATATATATATATATATATATATATATATATATATATACATATATATATATGTATATACATATATATATATATAGAGAGAGAGAGAGACAGAGACAGAGAGAGAGACAGAGAGAGAGGGGGGTGTGAAAGAGAAGGATTGATCGAAATAGAACGAGAGAAAGGAGAAGTGTATAACAGTAAAATATTGAGCAAGTTTTATCAACTCTTTTGGTGTCACCGCCCACTTTCACATGGAAAAATTTTCCACCGCCCACTTGTATAGTAAACATTCAGAAGAATACTAAAAGAATTTCATCTCTCGCTGTTTCTGTGATAAAAGTAATATAAAGTACTAACATCAAATGTTTGGCCTTTGCCTGCTCTTTTTGATATCGTCAATGCAATCTCTGAAACGCAGCCAGAGCAGATTCATTGGGTTTACATCACATTGTTGCTTGGTAAATTAATAATAGAAAATGTTACTGTTGACTGGTTTTTAATGTCACTTCCAGACTTCAATTGCAAAAATCCTATATCACCCATCAACATTTTAAAACGTTCCTCATTTTCTGCTTAGTTGCTCACCGCATGCCTGAGAGTTCGAATCAACCGATGGGGAAATATCGTCCATGTTGAGAAACCCTAGTATAGAAGAAACAAAATGAGGGTAAATAAAAGAGACCTGTAATGACTAGGAAGTGAATATATTAAGGATATTCAATGATCAAAATCGTTCTGATGATTTTTGTTTGCTGGCGGAAGCAGACGACTTTTGGAGAGTCTTATATAAAACCAGCTGTTTGTGGTTTTGCAGAACAGGATATTACAATCTTAGATCTTAGAGGAAAGAAGCAGCCATATTTTGGTACAACAGATTTGATAAAAGAGACCAGGACACCGACGAAGACAGAGATATATTGGCTAGATGTGAAAGTTTCCTGTATTTTTTTAACAAAATCTTTTATTAATAAACTGATAACATCATTATTCAGTCAAAGTATTGTCCCAAGCTTTCTATGACCTTTGGCCACCTTTCAGGTAAATTGTATCCTTTGATGAGTTATTAGTATTATTGGTCTCCTTCTTTTGTCTCCAACTGATGAAAAAAAAAGCCATCGAGAACTATCCTGAACTATAGATAGCTGCCATCCCCGTTGTCATCGTTGTCGTAATCTGCCTTTTCACAATTGAATAACTCCGTAATACCTCAATATATTTCAATGGAATTTTGTTTGCAGGCTGAAGAGAAATTCTATCCGGGGGACGGATGAGTTATGACCGATCCGATCACTTGTTTGCATTTTATAAGCATAGAGTAATCGGGTATCTAGAATTTAACAGTCCGAAAAAACAACTAATTGCTTCTCTGTCTATAAATTTCAGCCATTTTCTACCAGGGTCGTTTATACTTTCAAGATTTTTTTTGTTGATGATACCTTCTGTAATTTCGAAGCAGAACATTATCATCCTTTGCATTGTGCTGACTTAACAGCAATTATTATTTATGAGGCCAAAGTCCGAATTCTTGGAATATATTTGTTAATAAGTGACACTTATGTCGTTGAAGGTTTCTTTCTGTCTCGATAGATGATGAAACGGCACCGATGTGACCTCTCAAGGGTGCAAGCTCAAGTGAAGAGAACAAAGATCTTGGGTAGCCTAGTTGATAGAATCCCCACCTCGGCTTCGCTGATGTAGCCCAAGTGAAAGAGGATCATGATACGTTTGGTATCAGCTTGGCTGAAGGAACCGCTGGACTGTCAAAGTTGACATCCAACCGCTTTGAGGAGGCTTCGCACCTTAGTTTAGATTCAGAGTTGTCCTTCTCCGAGATTGGCTGACTTTCCAAGAGCCCATACTGCCTCACTATTTCACACGTAGCTGGTATGTAGAAGAGACGGATTCGTACCTCCCCAAGGGTTATTCGTGTAGACTGAACGTTGATAGCGTCGAACATCGATTCCATTATCCACCTCGTTTATTGCTACACCACCCACACTCCTGGCACTACCATCCAGTGTACCCAACGGATTTATTGATGTATTTATATACCGGTCAGGTGACATCCTAATGTTCAGCAGCGATGTTTATAATCTGCCGCTCAGAAATTGAAATCTAAACAGATTCGATCCTACCAACTGAGTTAAGTTCTTAAAATTTTCACGAACACAAGCAAAACGCTTTGGATACTCTCATTGTCTTACAATCAGCAACATCAAGCTCATTCAGTACCTAGATGGGCGACCAACTGGACACACCACGTGTTGTAAGCAGATGGGGATCATACAGAGAGCCTCCCCTGGTGATCCTTGAAATCTTCCAAAGTAGGGAACCGATTTGTGCACTACACGTAACGCAAACCAAAGGCCCACCTTCATCCGCCCCCCAACCCGAACGATATGATTGGCCTGGCTGTGAGAGACAAGAAATAAATACGCGAATGTTTTCACAAAATACCTGCTTGAAACGAGTATTTTTGTGGTTAATCGGACGATTACGTTGTCCTTCGTGGAATGGCCAATCATGGAATGAAACCTCTGACTGGGGAAACCCTTTTTTTGGAAACCTGTATATTTTGAGCTAGGGCCCGAAAAATCATCCTTGTATCTGTTTCCACAACATCCCTTGAACGTTCCCCATCAACAACCGATTGGTGGCGACCTTCAAGGTCATTATCAAGGCTCCAATCCCCGGAGAAAAAACTGTGGAACCATCATCGTACTATTATTTCTGAGCAAGCTCCCATTCCAAAAAAAAAAAAGAGATATTCTTGAAAGCTTGGACAGAATTTTATTGAGTTTAATTCAATAGTCTGATTTCCTTTGAGGATAGCATCTGTAAGAGTGAGGGATTATCTTACTAAAACCGATATGATGTATCATTAATTTAATAGAAAGTTAATGCTATATAAATAGTTGAAAAAGTATAACTATTTTTTTTTTTTGTTTTGCTTCAGAAGTTGTCAAAATCACTATCATGAAGACAAATGCTGAAAAACGGTCATTTCATGCGGGACAATTGATTATAATTGGAGAAATTTGCTTGTGTGCTTGTGTGCTTGTGTGTGTGTGTGCACTGCAACTACTCGAGGACTTGCCACTGTTAGGAGTTGACATTCATCAGATATATAAGTCATCACACAAAGCATTGCAGTGACGAATTTGGATCAGCAGTTCTCGAGAAATCTAATAAGTATAAAAATGGAATTACAGTTTATAGATCTTTTATCATCAGAAACAAAATAACTAAATTGGCCACACCGAGGAGAAGTAAACAAAATACTTCGAAGCCTCTGCTTTGTGCGACGATTGGAAATTTCTTTTTACGTGTCAATAATGGCAGGCTCTTCTACATATGCACTCATTGAATGTCGTGTCTACAATATCAGTATTGGGTATTTTGAGTGTGGATGTGCAAATAAATTCATTTGTTGCGAGTTATTTTCAGAATGTTGGTATGATAGGCAAGTGATTTTTTTTTTAGCAGAGATGGAAGATACCGGCTGTCCTCGTGCTGAGTTATTGCAGACACGACCTGAAAGAATGTTGATGAAAAGTTTCATGCAACACCTACATTAATCACAGGCACTAAACGAACTCTCACTTCAACCGTGTAAAAGCTGAAAGCGAACAAAAAAAAAAAAAAAAATGAAAGGAGAAAATAGAAGAAAAAACCCGACGAATTTCAGGAAAAAGAAACAACAAAACCTGTCAAGAGTGCCAAGGGATATAATAACCCTTCACCGTTACCGCTGGATGGGTAGGTAGGTGAGGTAGTTATGCGACAGTGGTTTATTGAAGTGCTCACTCGCCTATAATCTGTTATGTCAACTATCATGGCATGCCAGTGACCTGACACTTTTGTCAAGACATCAGATGATGGGACAGCGTAGGGATAAGTGGATTCATGCCTTTTGAAAGGGCTTAAAGGAAGGGAAAAGGCCCCTTTTCACTTTTGGCTCTTTGAGAAGTATGAAGTTCCCCTCTGCTTTTGACTTCTTGAAGCAAGGGAAATTTACCCCTCAACTTTTGTCTCTTTAAAGAGGGAGGGATTTTTCTTCGCTTTTGACTCCTCAAGAATTATATTTATACTATGAATATTAGGCATAAAAGCACAGATATGTATATGTGTCCATACCTATTGAACAGAGAGTGAGGTTCTATTTTAGCAATATACTTATACCGAAAAAACATTTCCCTTCAAAACCATTTTAATTTTTTTCTCAAAATTTTTCACTTTAAAACCTTCCCCTGGGTCCATTGAGCATGCAAGCAAATTTTTGGTGTCTTTATTGCATGACAAATAAACAGATAGACACTAAATCACGATGTGGAACTTCTCACTTATATATACAGATATACATGAACTGTATTAATAGATACCTACAATATACATATATTATGATTATGTGTATGTTGATATATATATGTATAAAAATATATATATATATATATGTATATATATATATATATATATAGAGAGAGAGAGAGAGAGAGATATGCACATGTGTTTTTATTTAATTTTTTATGTATCAGTGTGCTATTTGTGAACATGTATTTATATAAATGTGTTTATAAATACGTATATAGATATATAGACATGCAAAATAAATCTACATATATCTATATTTTTTCTCATTTTCCATGTATGCACATTTAGAGAGAGAGTGTGCGAGAGATATAAAGAGAGGGAGACAGGGAGAGAGTGAAACAAATCGATCCAAGTATTCCTCAACCTTGTGATAGGATTTCTGGGGATTAGTTATGGGGCCCTACATAAAGGCAACCCTTTTTTTTTTATTGCAGAAGAATTGATCCTAAAAGATATTGCAAGCGTTATGTTGCATCGAAGTTGGGGAATTTTTTTTTGTTACTTTCTGAAGTAAATTTGGTTGGCAAACCCCGGAAGAAAGCTATGACATAAAACTTTCTCGCATAATGCAATAAACTATTGAAACAATCCTTAATTTGCTGCTCAGAATTATTTGGAGGCACCAAGTCCTGGAGATTGGAGTTTCTGTGAAAAGGAATTAAAGTCTGGTTGTTTGTGAGCGACTGATAATGAATTGGAGTAACGGTTCAAGTAACCAGAAGTTCTTTGTTATTTTGTGTGACCAGAGAACTCTAAAGGCACAAATATATAAAACAATTGGCCAGGATTACATCGACATAGTATGGACGAAAAAGAAAATATTTGTCTTTTCATTTGGGCTCAAACAATAAACTTGGGTAGGAAGATTGTGTTGCTCCAGTTTTTAGCATATGACTACATTTTCCAGCGCTTCGATTACTGGCCAGCTTGTCTCGCAGACCATAATTACTGAGTTGAGGGTTCGATTCTCATTGGTTGCCCCACACTTATGGATTTTTGCCAAAGCTAAGCTGAGCTTAGTAAATAACTATGATAGAGATTCATTGTCGACAGCTTTTTACACTAAGCACAGTAATACTATTATTGTTCCTGACAGATAACCAGTTTATGGTGTAAGTTCATTACAAATATGTAGGACGCTTCGGCAATTGTTACATTTCTGGTTTTAAAATGGCCGTTACTCCCTCTGCAGGATAAAAGACGCCGATGAAAGATTTCAACATTAAGAAGCAGATAACTATTTCCGAATTTCTAGTGAATACTAACCTTATCACTAAAAA
>OY735219.1:2805172-2830172 GCA_963457665.1 Thysanoteuthis rhombus | reverse complement strand
TACTATTAGGCATCCTCTATTCATTACTAAAAAAACATTTACAATCCTCCAGCTTCCATTACGCCCCTCACCCGCTAATTGATCTAGGGAAGTCAATCTCTACCCTCTCCTCCCCGATAGTTAGCAGGGGTGGGAGCAGACAGCAACAGATTTGTAGAAATTTTCCGATCAGAAAATAAAAATTAAACAATGCACGGGGGAGAACTTGATTAATCAAGTTTAATTGTATCTGCTAATTCAAGCAATTTTGAAATTGGGTACAAAAAAAACCTTCTCCGTTCTCCATTCAATTTTTCTTTGAAAAGAAGTATCTTTTCTCGTTCCTGTCAGTACTGCACGTTATTACTTCCAATGTGTCTACCTTATCTTAACTATTAATCTTTCTCAAACGATTTTTGTTTCGTTTGGATCTTACTAAACTGGGTCCATAATTTTCACTCCCTCTTCCCAAACCCTCTGATTCTGGCTCCGGCTATTAAGCACTTAAGAGTATATCCACTTGGGAGAACGAATCTCCATGAAATCCCCAAAAGAAGGAATCAAACAAAGAATCGCCTTTGATTCACAATCTTTCGACAGGGAAATCTTAAAATTCAAGATCAAAAATATCCCATCAGTTTTCAAAAGGAGTCTCTACAATCAATGCATCCTCCCAATAGTCACCCATGGAGCTGAAACATAGAACTAAAAACCCTGCAGCGTGCACCAGAGATATTCAGGCTTTACATCACTTTAAGAGATCTCAACTCAGCTCATCATATTAGAGAAAAACAGGAGTAAAATATAGCATAAAATCCATTTAAAAAAAAACTCAAATGGCAACAAACAGGCCATGTAAGAATGTCAGACAAACACTGGACCTCACGAATCATAACTTTGATCCCCAGATATAAACGAAATCGTGACTGACAGACAAGATAGTGGGACATTGGCAACGTCAAGCCCCTGATAGAGAGATTTGACGAATCTTGGGAAAAGTTTACGTCCAACGACGGACGTAAAAAAAGGCTACTGCTGCTGATGATGATGTCAATGACAGACGTGAAACTCGTAGGTTACACGTGTGTTTACTGGTTTTTATTTGCATAAATAGGTATGATCATAAAGGTGGTAGGAGAATGACATCAGTTGAGGTAGTTGTTGTGGCGTACTAACCCAACTATTCAACATTTTTTTTCAACCAAACAACGGATTAAAATGGCAGATAAGGTATTTGGAATTCAAAAAAGAAACAAAAAAAATGATCCTCTTTTTTCTTTCAAATTTTACAAAAACATGTAATATGAGTTGACGTTTAAAGTGTATTTTTTCAGTCAATTTTTTTCTATCAAAATGGTATCACGCATGCGCATAATCTCAACTGAGAGTGATTTGTAGAAATGGAAACGAGGCTGCGGAAAAAAAAATTATCTGCTTACCAAGGCTCTGCCTCCGACATGACATTCGTATGTATCGGCATAGGTAAGGCAAGAAATTATTCCCATGTATTGCAATAGGCTTGTGCAAAGTTGGTAATAAGCCCAGACCGAATGGGAAATGTCGGTCCGATTTCAAACTATTTTGTAATTAGTGCAAATCAACTATTTGGTAATTAGTCCAAAATGCGTATGATTTAAGAATGGGTTTATACATGTACTGTATGTGATCTATTTACAAATAACAGAACAGAATCTGTAAACAAGACTGCAGAACTCACAAAAGAGATCACTGTACAACAAACTAACAAACAAAGAACTAATTAAAAACATTACAATGTATCTTTTCATCAACAAGTCTTGAAACTATTCAATGTGATAGCATTCATCTTCGACCGAAGCCAAATTTCCAATAATTCAGTAAAGCGATGCACGTGATGAATTTGGTGCATAAGTTGGTTCTAGTTATCTGCATTCATTTATTAATTACCGCTACCCACAACTGACCGTTTTAAACACCCTTGCTGGGTTTACGTTATTCATGTGTTCTGATTGATATTTATACATATCTTTGAATCTATGTATTTATGCAATTTTGCATACACACATTCCCCTCAATGAGTGGAGAAAATGTTTGTTTGTTTTATGTTTAATGAAAAGTCATCCATCCTATGTATTCTTTCAGCGGGTGAAAGGGGTGTTCAATTTGCAATAGATGTTTATCCGAAATTGATCCACTTGTTTGTGTCCGGTAGTGTTGACGCTTGTTTTTGGAAAACTCAGACGTGTTATGCTGATGACTGCCAAGAAAAAAGCCGGAGATGTAACTTATTCATTAACTTATTGATCATCCCGTTTCCTCTCTCTTTTTTTTTATTTATTACCTCCGGTATGCTGCTTAAATGTATTGGTCACGAAATGGTTTCTATTGAGTGACTAAAGGGAACCTTTTCTTTTTTTTCTTTTTATATTAAATCTTGAATTCAAGGTCCAAACCATATTGGTAGCATTTTCATCAAAGTCATTTAACTCCAACACTGCCACTGCTCAATTTACATGCTATAAAGAAAGATACACAGGTGACGAAGATTTTTAATTCCCTTGGAATGCTAGGCTGTATTTTATCTACATGAATCTTAAATGATTCTTTTTTTCAAATATTAATGCTAAACAGCCCTTTTCTATCTCTATAGAATATCAATATTCTCTACCAAGGATGCCCCCTTTCTCTCTCCAAAGGGGAAGTAAGCCCCTTCGAAATTAGGGGCACATGCCAACTATCCAACCTGCTCCCCTCTGTTTCGATCCACCTGCCTCCCTCTGTTCTGGTCTATATTGCTGGTTTGTTTGTTTATCGTTTCAGAGTACGGTCAGTGGAGATGCACCTCTCCTGACGGAGGGCATCACAGATAAATGTGAATATTTATGATTAAGGAAAACCGATTTCATGTTGACAAATTGCCCTTTTCCCCCTCGTACAGCAACTGGTACGGCAAGAAAACTTGTGATGTCCATTGTTGTCATGGGAATATTACATGTTTGGGAAATACCGCTTGGAATCGATCCGATGACGCTGCCAGTCAACGAAACACGTTATCAGAAATTGGTAAATGAAAATAATTAGAATTTTCAATTCGTCAAATCATATAAACTATGCATTGTTAGAAACATCTTTCCATGTATGAATTTACATGTACATATGTGTGTGTGTAAAGGTTGTTCTATGAAAATCAATTCTTTCATCATTTTGTACAAGTTGTGTTGACTCACTATCCAATTTATTGCCAGATCTGTCAGCTGTGCGCTGCAGTCCAGGTTCAGCTGCACGCTTCTTTTAGATTTCGAAGAGAGTATAGATCGTGGATGAGATTAAGGAGGACACAAAGAGGCAGCTGATGGTGATCCCGAAAAAGGATTTTGCAGATCGTTTCGAAAAGTGGAAGAAGGTCTTGGATAATTTTGTGAGATCTCTTGGGGAGTACGTTGAAGTGGACTAAGGCGCACTCGCTCTAGGTGGGAAATTCTTTCGTTAATGATAAATGTCTGGAAACTTTCCAGATATACTTTGTATATCTGCATATGCCGTCTCTGTCTGGTCTTGGCAACTATGATATATTTACCCAGCGACCTCAGACACCGCTGGGACGTTACCACAAACGTATTTCCGTTTCTTTATCAAATACAGAGATTTCCTGTGACAACCCTACGTACACACACACAGCGCACTTCCCACTGCTGCCAACCCTTACATAATTCATAACCAAGAAACAGAATTACATTTTATTCGTCTCCATGGAAAATTGGGAGATGGCCAAGTGCCTCGTTCAGTGATTATTGCGGTCAGCCTCGGCACATTTCATCACGTGACTACGATTAGAGCTGCTAGGCCGAGTGTAAACTGTTTTCATTGGTAGAGTAATTGATATATGGTCACATTCAGGACTGGATTTATGAGGAAGCTCTTATACAAAAATATATTATGATTGAAATATTAATTTCTTTAATAAGAAACGAAATAATAATTACAGTTTGGAATTAATTTTGTAATTAATCTCATAATAATATCTTCAGTTGTTTTAAGCAAATTGATCAAGTTACTGCTTGTAATCCAGATCTACAGCGATTCGAATATGGGAATAGAAAACAGTTACTTCGAGTTTCGCTGATATATATTCACATGTATACATATATTTAATTCAGATATTCAACTCATTTGGTATCTCTGTGTGCATAACTTGTCAGTTCCAATCACACGCAATAAACGGGCTTAGATGTGTAAATTTTTTCATTTGCTGTGTATTTCAATTTCTGTGTATGGGGAGGAGAAGAAAAAGAAGAAGAAGAGGAAGTAACTGTAGAGAAAAGGTAATTTAAGAAACAGGAGTAATTGGAGTAGATAGTAACGAAGAAAGAAAAGAAAGAAAAAGGAATGAAAAAGGAAAAAATGAGGAAAAATCAAGAAAAAAAAAAGGAGGAAAAAGGCAGAAACAAGAGAGAAAAATTGGAGAAGGAGAATAAAAACAAAAAGAACGAAAAAAAGAACAAGAAGAAAAAGAAGAGGAAGGACAAGAAGAACAAGAATTAAGAAAAAGAAAAGAGAAGGAAAACGTGAAAATGAAACAAAACTGACGGTGGAAAAAAATCCTCAATGGAGAAAGGAGAAAAAAAAATATGAAGGAAATATTGATAGCAAAGAAGCTGCGAACTGTTTGACTATTGAATGCGTTGCATTGGTTGACCAGGAGCGAGGAAGACACGACGGTGCAGACAAAGGCTGGAATGCGGCTTAGATGGGCATTTTGACTTGTGTCTGCATTCAAACACCGCATGACTGAGAGTCTCGTTCGTTACGGACCCATTCAAAAGGAGAAGATTGACTTCCAACTTCCCGGTATGGCGCTCCGAAAATTCCAACAACTAGCCGCATCGGCAGAATTCTTTGGAAGGCCACTATCCATTTATATATATGTGTATATATATATATATATATGTGTGTGTGTGTGTGTGTGTGTGTGTAAGAAATGAATAAGCGTTAAATCCGGGAAGTGTTTGTTCCCATGGATGAACTGTTATACAGCATTTTGGTAGTGATAATTCTTTCCAAAAATCATCAGTAAGATTGCTCAATAACTTTTGATTGTAAATGTTTTGACGAATGTTCAGAGTTATATCGAAATACCGTGTTGAATTTTTTGTCTTTAACTATATATATATATATATATATATATATATATATGCATGTGTGTGTGTGTACGTAATATATGTGTGATGATAGATCAGTCATATATGATAGATTTCCTCTTCTATAAACATATACGTATTTATAAAGATAGTTAATTTTTCGGTTGAATATGTTGGTAGAGAGTCAACTCGAAAAAGTTTTTCTGTATAATTAGTTTTCTTAAAGATGATATCATGAGTTGGTTGGGAAGCAGTCCAAGATTGAAACCAAAACAACAGATTTCATATCCACATGGATGAACACTCAATAGAAGTGACACAAAAAAGAGTCATGTCTGTTGTTACACTCATTGATCCCTCATCGTCAAATACGTTTCATGGGTAATCTATGTCAGTAAGCCAGTGTTTCAAAAAATTATGTGTAGTGTAAAAATCCATGTACAATACATTATGATAGGGTTCTTACATTTTATTTCATACATTAATCGCTCTATTTACTGTGCTAAGCAATTAGCACTGCGATTAAACATCTACAATAGACAAGGTCCGTTTCCAATCGTTTTCTGCTTGTATCATATATATATATATATATATATATATATATATATATATATATATATATATATATATATGTATATACACAAACATACTTATTACAAATAAAATCTAAGAATATGATGAATGATCATTAAATAAAACACCTCTTCGTTACAACCTAAGCAAACCCTCTCTTTTACGCATACTTTCATGTTCGTATAACCCTGACACGAATCGCGTATCAGCATCGGCACAGAGACTTTCTCTTGAAAGACGGTTTTGCGGTCAGACAGGCACGCGCATATTCTCTCATCAACAACTCAATTAAAACCCTTGAATCACGGACTTACACACACGGTAAAACATACAAATAAATGCGCACGAATACCGGTGAGTAGGCCATTTTATACCAGTCCCGAGTAAAAAGTAAACCATTCAGATTAACCTATAATCTACGGAAGGTGGCAAGTGTTACAGTTATTATTTGCAAGATAAAAGTCCTTGTTCACTGACGGATAATCTATTGCAAGATAAAAGCTCTTACACACAGATAGAATCGCGCAGCTACCAATCTCAATATAACGGAAAATTCATTGTGTTGGTGATTGAAGTATTTATAGAAATTTCCGTCATCCGCAGTGAATGAGTTAAACATTTGAATAACTGACATACATACACACCTGCACACACTGCTGGATGTGTGCAAATAGTGTCGAGGACGTCATTCTCCTCAAAAAGGAAAGAAGTCGTTCTAATTGAAAAGAAAGGAAATAGAAAGAAGATAATGAGAGGAAAGACAATAAATAAATGATCAGACCAGTAAGTCATCCAATAGAAACTGTCATGTCTCTTAGCTGCATTTAGTGTTGGGGGTGAGTGGATAAATTTAAAAAATGAAAGAAGGATTATCAATAAATGAATTACTTCTCTTGCTTTTTGTTTGGGCAGTGATCACTAAAAAAGTCTAATTTTACAAAAAACAGCAAGATACAAACCTAACTGGACATTAAGTAAGGGATCAATCTTGCATGAACTTACATTGCAAATTGAACCCCCGACAGAAAACCTATTTGGGGGGAGGGTAAAAAAAAACAGGATTTCCTTTCGATATAATAAGGAGTAAATGTTCAAAATTTCAGCCCTCTAGTTCCATTGGTCCCATTGGTTTGATACATCCATCCATCCATCCATACATACATACATACATACATACATACATACATACATACATACATAGTCAGCCAGCCAGCCAGCCAACCAGCCAACCAGTCAGACCATCTCGAAAACTCGAAGAAATGTACGTTGACAGTTCTGGTTGACGGTTCCTAATAAAGAGTAGAAATAGCGGGAAAATAACAATAAAAATAAACAGATTGATGAATAAATAAAAAGCAGGAACGTGCCTTTCTCGAGAAAGAGGTTGCTCGTTTGTCTGTTAGGCTTGCCAGCTTCGACTGTCTTTGTGTCTGGTTGGCTTTCTTATCCATTGGGTTGCCTCACATCGATACCCGTTGTGAAGTGAGGAAGAAATCATGGCAATTTATTTGACGGAAGAAAGTAAAATAGGGGTGGAGAGGGAAAAAAAAGATGAACACTTGTCCACCTCCATTATCCGAAAATAGAGCATTGCAATGAAAAAAAGAAACATGATGCAAGCCGAAATATCGGGAAGCGAAGAGACCAATCAACATTGTAGTAAAATGCAGGATTAGTTACCTTTTTAAAGACGTTAATTGATTAATAAAAGTACACCTATGTTTGTTGCTCGTCTACCTGACGAGGGAATATATATATATATATATATATATATATATATATATATGTATATATATATATTGAGAGAGAGAGAGAGAGAAAGAGAAAGAGAAAGAGAGAGAATGAAAGACAGAAAGTATGAAAGAAAGAAAGTTTGGAAGGAAAGTAGAACGTCAGGGAGAAAGAAAAATAAGAAGAAATGGTGATAAAGTGAACGAATATATATTTTTAAAAAAAGGGGGCCATATCCGTACATCATAGGAAGTAAATGCCCATATTTTCAACCCTCTGACATCAATGGTGCGGACCGTACGTAGGATGCATACAAACATAGCCAGCGAGCCAAACTGACTTGAAAACTGAAGAAATCTGAGTTGACATTATCGGTAACTATCTAAGGTACAGAAAGATTCATTGAGCAAAGGTTAGTCAGATCCAGAACTAAAAATGAATGAATGGGAAGACTGTGCTGCTCCAATCTTCAAAACCAAGTAGGCTCCACACAAAAAGAAAGAGACAAAAAATAGGAAAACTAGATATTTTGCAACACGACCATTATCTTTTGGAAGCATGACATGAAAAAAGGGTTGATCAATGAATAAGTTATTTCTCTCGCCTTTTGTTGGGCAGTGATTATCAAATCTTCAGAGAAAAAAAAACAAACGTAAATGCTACTGGACACAAAGCGAAAGAACAATTTAGCATAAAATTACATTGAAAATACCCCCCTCTAAAAACTCATTTGAAGGTGGGGTTAAAACAGAAACCACCTTTTTTTCTGGACATAAAAAGGAGAAAATGCTTAAATTTTTTTTCCTTTAGCTTCATCAAGGTGGACTGTACGCGGGAAATATATATTCATATCCTGCTAGACCCACATGAAAACTCAAGAAACAATTGTTGATTGTTTTAGAGACAGTTTAGGTTGACGGTTTCTAATACGTTGTTGGTGAGAAATGAGCATGAAAAAATGGACAGGGCGTGGTGAGGGGGAAAACTTGAGGTTGGGGGTTAACCCTGGTCGATAAGAAAAAGTATAGGAGAAGGGAAAGAATGGGGTCCAAAAACGTTTTCATCTCCTCCGTTGATGTCTTTTCCTTTTTTCGATTTCCCCAAACCCGACCCCCAAATCGATTGATTGTGGATTCCAGGCCACACACAAACATTTTCAGATATGTCACCCATGTGGAAACTTGGTAAATTGCATTTAATATGATTCTTACAGCTTCCAGCACCGATCGAAACCCATTACAAAACAATGAAGTTATCCCCGGATCTGGATGTGCACTCAACACACGTTGTACAAGAAGCCAGGCACTCGGGGGATTTGTCAGTCCGAACCTGGTCGAAAGGATTTCATCCTGTTCTTTTTCTTTCCTTCGGTCTTAATTAGAAACCATCAATCTATACTGTCAGCATGGGTTTCTTCAGTTTTCAAGCTGGTCTGGTTGGCTGATTGGCTAAGTATGTATATATGGCGCGTACTGGATGCACCAGATGAATATCTAAACATTTACTCCTTATTATGTCTAGGAGTAACGTTTTTTGTTTTTATAAAAAAAAAATAAACTCATTGAGTGTCTGGCAGTACTTACGCTTGTCTTTTGAAACTTTAGAGTTTTGTTCAGTTATCACTGCCCAACGAAAGGCGAAAGAAGTAACTTTTTCTCTGATCGCCCCTTTTTCTAAATTTTTAGTCAACCTCCCTCACCCCCAACATAGCATGCTACCAAAATGCTGTCACGTGACAGTTTCTATTGAGTGAATAACCAGCCCCTGTTCACATTACTTTTTTGCTTCTTGGTTCCTTTCTTCTTTAGTTTCTTGTTTTTCACCGTCTTTTTCATGCTTTTCTCTTTCTCTTTTATACTACCCTTTCTTTTTTTTCTTCTATCAATTTCTTTCTTTCTTTCTTTCTTTCTTTCTTTCTTTCTTTCTTTCTTTCTTTCTTTCTGTCTTTCTTTCTTTCTTTCTTTCTTTCTTTCTTTCTTTCTTTCTTCCTGTGTTCTCTTCAGCTGCTCGTTCACCCTCACATCTTTTTCTTGTTATCCCTTTCTCATCTTTTTATTCATTTTTTTTTCTTCTTCTTCTCGGGTCTCAATTTTCGATATTCATTCTTTTCTTTTTTTCCCTTCCGGATGATTGAATCCATTGAGAAAGTATTGCCGAACGAACACATCCCAGATCATTACACAAATGAGAGAAAGGGGATAGAAGAAAGCAAGAAGAAAATAAAGAAAGAAAAATACTTGAAAGAAAAGAGAGAGCTAATGAAATATGAAATAAAAGGGCCAAAGAAGAAAAGAATGCTTAAATGAAAATTAAGGAACAGTAGTAGTTGAAGAAGACAGTGACGAAAAGAAAAAAATGAACAAGAGGAGAAAAAAAAAGAAGAAGATAAAGCAGAAACGAGAAAAAAGACGAACAGATAGAAAAAATTTGAATCCTGGGAAAGAACTGGAAGTATCCAGACGACAGTATTAATAGAATAAACTAGAATACTGTGAGGACTTGCCCGCATTTGCTCTCCTACAAAAGCCACCTGATACTATTTGCAGGATAACCCAATGATTCCTACCCTTTTCGTCTTACTAATAAGACTACCACCACCACCACCACCACAACAACAACAACAACTACTACTACTAATATTACTAATACTACTACTACTACTACTAAGAAAGAGGTGGAGAAAAAGAAGAAGGGAGGATGAAAAAGTAAGAATGGGAAAATATCAACACGCAGATATTTGGAAGGGTAAGTTGATTGAATGAGAAATGGAGGGATTAAGAAAATAATCAGCAAAAAAAAAGAACCCCAAAAAGAACAAACAAAAACGTTCCATTGAATTCAACAGAATAAAACTAAAAACGAAAAAAAAAAAAAAAGATAGAAAAGAAACAAAGAATACTTCAGAGAATACTTAGGAAAACAACCCTCCAAAATAATCATTATTAATCGAAAGAGAAAAATAGTTACACGCTGTTAATGTGCGTATACATTGTTCAGTTCACTTTCTATACAATAGCAAATCTCAAGATGGCGACCATCATTAAACACCCACCGAACGCGGAAATATTACATGAGAGACAAACTTTACTAAGGAAGTGCTTCACTTGTCCAACAACGATTAATTTATTGCAGTTTCTTCGGCAATAAGAAAGGCATTATTCATCCATTTGGGAGATATTATATTAACTTAAGGTTTTAAAGACAAATTATTTACTGACATTTCTCAGCGGAAGCTGGGGGGACTAGGCAGTGTAATGTTCATTACGCATGCGCACTGGCCCGAGTAAACTGTCAATGGACATCTGGATGAGACCCAAGAGTCGAATAAAAACAGGTATCAAAATATGATTTTCAGAGTATATATATCCGGGTTATTGACACGGGGTCAATATTTTAACGAATCAAATAGCGCCATAAATAGATATTCACAAAAGATATACATTTATTCTCGTCATACATCTATCCATTTATCTATCAATCTATCTATCTATACATAAGAAAGGCTCGGCATTGATTTGAGAGCAGTGAAACAAGTAAAAGATATAGTAGTAATCGAGCGACGAAAATAGTGATGGCCTGGATACTTAGCAAGATGAAAGGAAACCAAATGGTTCAAAAAGTGTGTTGGGTGATGCACAAGAGAAAGCAAATATGTTTAAAAACCAGCCATAATATGGATAAATGTGATAGAAAGGTTAGTATAGTCACAGTCGACATGGAACGATGCGTTTTTCAATAGTGCACTTATGTAGGGTGGCCTATTCTGTTTTTCTCCCTCTCACTTTTTCTTCAAGCACTGCACAATTAACCTGCATTTATTTCTTATTGTACAAGTAATGTTTACTATATATATATATATATATATATATATATATATATTTGATTACCATTGAAATAACTCAAAATTGAGTAACAAAAAACAAAAATGATATATAAAGGAAGTAAATTCAAAAGAAAAGAAGAAAAACGGCGAATATCACAAAATAGTTTCAGTGATAAGTAAATCATCGATTAAAAAAGCATTGATTTCACAGGTGTTTCGAACATTACGCAGGGAAAATCCGAGTTAGAGCGCTTTCGACCATACTGTTGGTTATTATCAATACCGTGGTGTACGTGGAAACTATAATTAATTTGAATAAGATAATTATATTAGGATATATTGTTGATACATTGTCCAATAACGGCATACGACAAGTAATATTGTCGACGAGAAAACAATTTCATTTGTGTAAATACCTGCTTCGTACAAGAGATTTATTTCTTGTACAAACATTCTTATATTTACCTGATAGCCTACACACACACTTACAGTTGTATCATAGAAAAATCATTTATTGACTACAGCTCGACACGCTTGTCACCACATTAACAGGAACCGTCAACCAAAACTGTCAGTATAGGTTTCTTCAATTTTGAAGAAGGTTTGAATGGCTTGTTGGCTATGTATGTATCACGCGTACAGGTCGCACTGAGGTAGAAAGCTGGAAATTTAATCATTTATTCCTTATGTCTATAAAAAAAGTCTTTCTCTGTTTTTTGAAAATTACCCCTTGAATATGTTTTTAGGATGCAGGAATATTTGCAATATATTTTGCAGAATATAACCTAAATTTGTCCCACAGTTGAGGGTTGTTGTTTGTTGTTTTTTTGTTTTTGTTTTTGTTTTTTCGTTTTTTAATTTGGACTTCTTTTTAGTGATCACCGTCAATAAAGAGCCAGAGAAGGAATATATTCATTTATCACCCCCTTTTCAATTTTTCTTAATTGATCACCCTCAACACAACATGCTGCCAAAAAGATATTGGTCACTTGATGGTTTCCATTGAGCAACTAACCAGACCTATTCCTCTGTTGTTCTCTTTCTTTATTAAGTTTATCCCGAGTAATAAATCATTGAAATCCATATTAATGGCGAAATGGACAATATCTCTTCGAGAATGTCTTTCCCGAGAGGAAAGAGAAACTAACTAATCATTTGAAGACCGAATCAAGAATATTCTTCATGAATCGAAATAGAATGGCGTTGACCATATCTGACCTGATTATACATCGCCGTGGGATATTGTTATCATAGAGAAGGCTGGGCCCATAAGGACTCGTGGAATTCATAATTCTAAATTAAAAACCCCGCTGTCGCGTCTCTAAGAAAATCATTCGTCCTGACTTTAAAAAAGTAATAGCCCTGGGATCGTTGTCCGCGTGGTCTATAGAAGCTCCCTTGGAAAGTTTTGAGACAAAGTGTTTTTATTATTTCATATATTTTCGGATTATATGATCTCATCTTTATTGTTTCTAAGACAACCTTTCGGTCAATATGCGACGTTCATAACATCGGTTGAAGTTCTGGGATGAAGTGTTTTCATTATTTATTCCATACATCATTTGAGTCCATCAACTCCATTTTTATTGTTAATATTTACACGCACACACAAACACACACACACGTATATATATATATATATATATATATATATATATATGATAGAAGAAGAAAACAGATCTGATGGCTGACATTCATGGCCCTCCGAAAATCCTGCTTGTCGCTAAACAATGTCAGCAATGATTGTAGTAAATGAGAGATAAACGAGTGGATGTGAAGGAAAAGTTAAGAAGAATGGAGAAAGAAAATTGACAAAGACAGGAAAGAAAGTTGACATCGATGAATATGAAAGAAGAAGAAAGAGAAGAAGAAAATTGGCGAAGTTGAAGGGGGGAAAAAGAAAAAGAAGCAGCAGCAGAAAAATCAGAAGAAGATGAAAATGGAGAAGGAGAAAGTGAAAAAAGAAAAAGAAGAAAAAGAAGAAGAAGAAGGAGGAGGAGGAGGAGGAGGTGAAAGAGAAAAGAAAATGTAAGAGAAGCGGTATAAAAAGAATTTAATTGAAGCAATAAGTCATTATTTCGGACGCGAAAAATTCCTGTCCCCCCGGGATATCGACGAAAGTATTTGTCCGCGAAATCTTGAAAATATGTCTCTGGAACATGATTGGCGAATTTTGGATCGTCTACTTTCTCAGTGAATTTAGGTTAGGAATTTCTTTTCCGCTTAGTTGAGATTTTACAAAAGGTCATAAAAGGTCAACATTTCGGCGATAAAAGATTTTCAATCATCAGTCTGCAAACTGTACCAAGTTAGGTAGAAATAGAAATGATTGTAATGAGAGAATTACCATATTAAATCAAATCCTAAACACAAAAAATATTGGAGTCTACAAATAACATAATACATATAGCCAAAACATAACAAAACAATAATGCATTCTATCCCTTCCTTTTTTTTTCATATCATTTTTTATCTTATATAAGATGGAATTATGTACAGCCGATTCTCTACGCATATGATCTGCTATGTCTGATTTCGTTATTTCGCTTTGGATAGTGTGATTAACAAGTTTCTCACGTCTAATTTTTAGGAGACACCTGGTTTTTCCACTAAGAATTTCCACGCTATTTGAAGGTAGGGTGTTTATTTGAAACTTCTCAGAAGCCGAATCGGCTTAAAACAAAGAAACAAAGAAGCAAAGAAGCAATTGCCACCGATATAGAGAAGAAATCTTCTGAGCGTCCACAAATAAATCTATTCTATGCCATAAAACCTTTGCGAGCTCTCATCGGCTTTCTAATACTTTGGGACACATCTTGCTAATAGATACACTATATAAATCAATATAAAGCACAGACGATCACAGACATAGTTCAAAGATATGATGGTTTGGGGGTCTTTAATAAAAGATAGGTGGCTTACAGCAACACTTCGTAACATGGTTATATGTGTATATTCGTTATCGTAATTGCATGTGAAATTATATGCAGTGCTTTGTTTCTTTCACAGGCTTCCCAATGATTCATCATCAGTCTTTTAGCGTCCGTCGTTGGACATAGACCTTCCCCAGGATTTGATTCTCTATCATGGGCGTCACGGAGCCAGTACTTCCTGAACTTGTCTAGTTCATCTCTCCAGCTAATATTTTGCCGGCCTCGGTTACGCATATGGTCTCGGGGAATCCATGTTGTGAGTCGTGATGTCCATCGATTGTCAGCCATTCTTGCAACATGGCCAGCCCATCGCCATTTGAGATTTTTTATGGATTCTATGATGTCTCTCACTCTTGTCTTTTCCCGGATGTACTGTGCTGTTTTGTGGTCTCTCCATGTGAGGCCCAGCATTATTTTTTCATGTGCACGTTGCATGGTTCTCAGCTTACGGGTCTGTTTCTTGGTTAAGTTCCATGTTTCAGCTCCATAAGTGACTATTGGGAGGATGCATTGGTTATACACCCTTCTCTTCAGGATTAATGGGATCTTATTATTTTTGAAGGTTGAGCTAGCTCTGCCAAAGGCTTGCCATCCTAGTGTGATTCTTCGCTTGATTTCTTCTTCTTTTGAGGGTCTCATGGAGATTCGTTGCCCTAGGTAGATGTAGTGGTCTACTTTCTCGAGTTCTGTGTCCTCGGTGTCGATCTTAGTGTTCTTATCTCCTAAGCGACTTCAAAACATTCGATTGAACAGAAGCATAAAATAGGCTCAAGTACCTATCGTCAGGAATGGCAAAGACGTAGATATTGGTACAAAAAATACATGAAGTTATAATAAATATAGAATGCAGTAATAAAAACAATATAAATTAAGATTCTAGTCTGAATTATGTAGAATAAAAAAAGGACTTCCTTTCAGAACTTCAGACGTGAGTTAAATATCGTTGTGATGAAAACAACACGGAATCAAGGTTTGGATAATAGGAATATGTAATTTAAGAATTTTAGATAACAATTGAAGATTTGGCTTTTCTTAATTCTACCGTCTAAGAATGGCTGCCGCTCTAGCTACTGGGTTAGTGTTGTTAGGGTTTGGGGTTAATGTTTTTATGTTTAGTGTTTTCAGGATTTTTTTACAATTAAGTTTAATATTTTTAGGGTTAGAGCTAAGGTTAGGGTTATTGACTTCTTTGACCCCAAATTCGTCAAAAGCGCTTGCCACTCTATAGCTGGTGTGACAGCCAGTTTGAAACGGGAAAGGTCATAATCCCCAAAGATTGTTCTCAAAACAATCAAGATGAAAATGATAGTCTCTATCATGTGTGGGGGGATGGAGATACTCAATTTTAAAACATTGGGTAACAGTACACAATCAGTAAACGCTAATCCGAAAATGTGTATATAAAAAAAGGCGTCCCGACCCTGAAGAGACGACTCCAAATGAAATATGACTGTATTATGTTGCCTGTTCCAGCTTCTTCGTCCTTGCTAGTCTCAAGTCTGGTCGAGGCCAAGACGTTATACCAAAAACTTTTACTTTTATAACCAACCCCTTAGCAGGATGCAAATTCACCAAAGGGGTACCTCCATCTTAATCACAGCATAGAGTGTGCTCAGTTAGCTATAGAGTTCACATGAAATTTTCCGCTCTCCTTGTGCATTCAAATCGAATCCAGGACCTTCTGTGAGTGATACAAATGCTCGATTCACTACACTAAAAATGTAGGGTATGATTCAAAAACTTCCTTTCAGAACGCCAGCAATGATGAGGAAGGCTGGAGAGTGTACCACCCAAAAAGGAGTGATTTAAACAACAAAATTAAGTACATTAGTTTTTATAATGTATGGAATAATGATGACAAGTTATTTCAAACTTCCACATAACTAAAACAAGAAAACCTATTCACCTATTCGATCACTCTTGCAAAGAAATGTAGCACAATCTGTTGAAACCAGAATAAACTTGAAAGGTCAATTGCACCAATAATTGTTATGCATTCGCGAATTAAGGAAGAAATAGAGAAAGAAGGGAGACAACCATATGATAAACTAATCATAGTTATCTTCCTGAAAAAAAAAATCATTTTGGGGGTTGGGTGAGGAATTATACCCCAAACAAATATTATCAAGTTGCAAATAATACGGTTGTTTTTTCAATTCTTCAAGTTGGTGTATTTTAAGGTTACAACACATTTGGCTACATCATCATCATTCTTTTAACGTCTGTTGTTGGACATAGACCCTCCCCAGGATTCGCCACAATTCTCTATCATGGGCGTTGCGGAGCCAGTATTTCCTGAATCTGTCCAGTTCATCTCTCCATATTGTGTTCTGTCGGCCTCGGTTTCTTATGTGATCACTGGGGATCCATGTTGTGAGACTTGATGTCCATCGGTTGTTTTTCATTCTTGCAACATGGCCAGCCCATTGCCATTTGAGTTTTTTAATAGATTCTATGATGTCACAGACACCCGTTTTCTTCCTTATATACTGTGCTGTCTTGTGATCTCTCCATGTAAGGTTGAGCATGATTCTTTCATGTGCGCGTTGCATACTTCTCAGCTTGCAGGTCTGTCTCTTGGTTATTAGGCTACAATTCACTGTTTTGTCTATTTAGAGGTTACAACCAGATGAATAGAATCAGACTTTTAGTATAAAAAAAAAACTCTCAACCAAAACTGTAAACATAGTTTTTTTTCTTCAGTTTTTATGGGCTGGCTTACAATGTATGCATTACCCCCAACGGCCCACATCAATGCAATAGAGAGCTCAAAAGTTCAGCATCATAATATTAACATAATTCAAACTTTTTTAGAGCAGCAAAAGGCTAGAGAAGTAACACATTTATTGATCATTCTTTCTTCATATTTTTTCAATTCATCACTCCAAACATGACATTCTGCCAAAAGACATTGGTTGCATGTTGGTTTCAGTTGAGCAACTAAAGAGACCTGCTGAATAGATCATTATCTTGAACTAGGTTTCAAGAAAATTCAGAGTTTTAAATATAAACTTTTGACTGAATTGATCTGGAACTTTTTATTGATTTCTTTGTTATAATAACCAAAAATTCTCAGTTTTTCTGTACTCTTCCTTTCATATTTTTTTTCCTTGAGAACGATCGGTAATCCTACGCACACCCCCACAAAGAAAAAACAAAAAACAAAAAAAACAAACAAAAGAAAAAAAAAGCAAAAAAAAATGGACGTTGGTCCTTAAAAAATCGTAATAAAATGCTGTAAACCATCTTCAGTTGGTATATATAGAAACTGTTATTGTGGATTTATCACGTTGCAAGTTACTAGTACGTGTCAGAAAAAATGTCTCTGCTGGGTGAAGATTAATCGTCTGTGGTTCTGGAAACCAAAATGAGACGAAGCTCGGTACGAGATTTATGACAATAGCGAGTTGGAGGTGGGTATTAAGTAGCTTAATAGAGGTCAACTGAAAGAATGACGGAAATAGAAATGTCTGAGCTTCTGTGCGCATGCGTGTACCAGGGAAAAACAACAACAGCAACAACAACAACAACAACAACAATAATAATAATAATAATAATAATAATAATAATAATAATAATAATGATAGAAAAGTACAATGAACCTGGTAAGTATACATAAATTGTAAATAAACAAATAGCTTGATACACTGTCACGTATATAAGAACATGATACTCGTTTATTTCCCCAGCGACATTCGTGGTCGGTATTTGAACCCAGAAAAAAAATCCAGGATTTACCATGCTTTATTCTCAAAGCAAGCAAAAAGGCTATCTGAACTTGAAAAAACGTTATTGACTAAGCTTAGCTTGGCTTAGCTTATGCAAAAGGACCTAAGAGGCTTGCTTGTTATAAAACCACGACAAGGCACCCCTTGCCACAAACTTTAAGAAATTGGCGCAACACAATGTTCTCAATTCAATTCCCTTCCATTTGCTTCGTGCTAAGTGGACAAACAGACAGATACACACACACACATATATATATATACATATATATATATATAAATGGTAAAGTTATTGGTATGGATTATGGTAAAAACTTTTCTATCCTGAGGTCATTGCACCCAACTGGAATAAATCCCCCTTTTGACCTAAATCATTCATTACAAAAAATTCTAATTAACCTACATATAGTTGATAACATCTCAATGATATAAGCTGACCTCCCAAACCTGAAAGCATATATCCTTGGGAACTTGACACATATTTCATAGGTCCCTATACATAGCCCACAGCATCTAATACACATGGTCTGCTCAGACATCCACACAGTTGACTACTACTCAGGTATCACAATCATAGACTAACTCCAGTTTGTAGTAAACTTATTTCTTGACAAAGCCCTGTTTGAGTGAAACGTCGAAATAAAAGAATCATTTGTGCAGCATGCCTTCTGATATTGTCATTTTGCTTATATACATACTTATATATATATATATATATATATATATATATATATATATATATAGAGAGAGAGAGAGAGAGAGAGAGAGAGAGAGAGAGAGATAACGTGTGAAGATTTTTGTTCAATGGTTCATTACAGAGTGTAGAGACCCAAGAAGGCGTTCCTTTCCTGAAGCAGGCACGCTGAGAGGGGATAAGGCCGACTCGGCTCGGGCATGTCCTGCTTCAGCTGCTGCATGGAAAGGTTTAAGGAATAAAACGATAATCTCTGTGATGGCGATCTCAGTCTCAGCATTCCAATCTATCCTTTTCTAGGACATCCGTACGAAGAAGGCCATTGGGTACAATGGCCAAATACGTTGTGAGCAAAAAAATCAACCGAGATAAGGACAACAGTCAGAAAAAAAAAGAAAATCTATACAAAATAAAACGATTTTGATTTACTTGCCAAACAATCTTCGCCCCAACCTGGCTCTGCTGGTATGCGTGTGAGTGTGCATGTACCCGCGTGCATGTGTGTATACGTTTAGATGCATGAGTTGGCTTTGGCTTGGTGAACAAGGATCAATAAAGAAATTCCACTGATTGTTCAAGCCTGCCGATAGCTGATGAGAACAATACGGGTTGGATATGTCTTGTCACAGTGGCTTCAGGGTAGACGTGTAATAAGTAATAGGAGATTGCATTTCTAATCATTTGTTTTATTATTGAATCTTCCTCAACCTTGACCCTTCGGTTATGTGTGTATGCTTACGTCTATGTGGCTGCGTGAGTATGCAGGTGTGTGCACGTTCGTTAATCTTTTGGAACGCAAGGATGAGTGAACTAGAAACCGTCAACCAAAACTGCCACCAAAATTCTCTGCGTAGTTTTTTTCGGATTATCAAGTTAGTCTAGCAGTCCGGCTGACTGGCAAAGTAAATGTGTATATATCATGTGTGCAGGTCACACTGATTGAGCTAGATTATTGATATTTTCAGCATTTACTTATTTTTATGTCTCCACCATTGAATCTCCCCTAATTAGATTTTTGAGGGGGGGGGGTAATTTTCAATTCAAGTTTATGCAAAATTGGACCCTATTTTGCACCCGGCTACGTTCACGTTAGTTTTTGTTGTAAGCCAACAAAAGGCGAGTGAAGTAAGTTTGGAATTGATCACTTTTTACCAATTCTTAATTGATAACCCTGAAACACGTCAGGCTGCCAAAAACACGTTGGTTCATAACGGTTTCTATCAAGTGATGAGCCAGACCTTTTTTTTCTGCAAATAACATCGACTCTTATCAATAATCGAAGGCGACCCATAATCCGATCCGACGTTATAAACTTCTTAGTTTTAGTCAATACTTTTTCATTATCATCAATCTTAACCAAGCTTTGGCTCGTGGGGAAGGGGAATTTTTTTTAATCCGTTACACCCAGTGTAGCCAGTGACAAGGTGTCTTCACGATTTCTTGCAGCATATCAATGACTTTGATGATTTAAATGTCAGCAAGAGATTAGAAAAATATTCAAACAAGAGAGGAAGTGAAGAACCTTTGGTTAGTTCCCCAATAGGAGCCGTCAAGTGACTAACATCTTTTGACAGTATGCTGTGTTCGAGTTGATGAATTAAAAAAAATTGATAAAGGGATCATCGATGAAGAAACTTCTTTCCAGACATAATAAAAATATATGTTTAAATCTTTAGACCTCCAACCCTATCAATGCTGTCAGTAGGCTCGGTATATATATATATATATATATATATATATATATATATATATATATATATATATATATATATATATATATATATATATATATATACATATATACATATATACACATATATATATATATATATATATATATATATATATATATATATATATATATATATACACCAACCTGAAAAATTGAAACTTGAAAAAGACAAAAAACATGTTGATAATTTTGGTTGGCAAATTCTAAAAAAAGAAAATGGAAAAAAAAGGAACGTGCATGAAATAAAGAAAAGAAAGAAGGTAATGGAGAAAGAAAAGGAGAAGAAATGAAAAAAGACGAAAAAGGAAGCACGAAAAAAAAAAGGAAAAAAACCAGAGGGAAAAAGAAAGAAAAAAGAAAAATAATAGAGAAAAAGGGAACGGGGGGAAGGAGGAAGAAAAATGAAAAGGAATAGTTAAGAAAAACAAAAGAAAGGAAGGAAAATGGAAGAAAAGAAGAAAGATAACATAGGGAAACGAAAGAAAAAAGAGAGAACGAAAAAAGGCGAGAGATAAAGAAAGAAAGGAAAACAAAGGAAAAAAAGAAACAGACAGAGAAAGAAAGGAATCGGGGAAGAAGAAAGATAACAGGGAAATGAAGAAAAGAGAGAATGAAAAAGGTGAGAAAAAAGAAAGAAAGGAAGAAAGAACAAGAAAGAAAAGAAAAAGGAAAAAGAAAGAAAGAGAAGGAAAGGGAATATATGAAGAAGAAAAGGGCGGAATATAAAAGTACATATTGAAATAAAACGTGTCAAAAGTTTTAGTAATCAATCGATATCGATATAACACGAGCAGCTGTTTATCTGAGGGACTTATCGGTTTGTGATTGGGAATCAACCGAGGTCGTTAGGGTTGAAGTTGCACAGCTTGATTCATTTGGAACAGATGCTTCAATCACAAAATGAACATACAAACATATTTATACACCCGTACTTGGCTTAGGTGAATTCATATTCATACATACTGGAGACAGTGCCATAATTAGAAAACTTATTATGGCTTTGTGCTGGGCAGAGTCGCGTAAATAGTCATGTGCAAGGCCGTCTGTTGAGCGGGGAGTGAACGGGGCATTTCACCGAGGACGACAGGGTTTGAATGTTGGAACCTTATCGTCGATAAAGAATAAAAGTGCAGTACAATTATCTCATCTAATCTCATGTTCACGAATAAAAAGACTGTATCATTATTTGCTATGGCTGACTCCATTGAGTCACTCCCCGGTTTGGTTATGCATCCCCATGAATCGTCAAGTGCAGCACCTGACGTTTAGATCATTCAATATATAATGGTTGCTCTACCAATGGTGGGTCGAATTCCAATAGTGTAACAGGGTTGCAAAAAAAATATATTCCGAATATAATCTTTACTCCTGCACCCCAGAATATATACTTTTGCCCTCACCTTGGAAAAGAGACAACGGAGCCCATGGTTATGTAATTGGGCCGACCTTAGTACAATGGTTAGTATGCTCGTCTCGTAGGAAGCGATTTGGATCCTCACAGGGTGTCCAACCATTATGGCTTCATGACAAGCCGAGTAAAGATTTGTGAATAGCCCTGTGTCAATTGTAACATGATTTTTCTACAGAAAAATTGGGTCTCCAGAGATTATTCGAGGGATGGAGCCCAAAATCATAGCCTTGTGTCTCGCCAAGTGACACAGGAACAATTTTGTTTGAGTAACGAATTTCTAAACCTTTTGTGTAATAATCACTGATGCAATAAACGGGTGTCCATTGCAACATTCATGGAAGCAATCAAGTTGTCAAGGAATCATTTTGTTTCCATTAAATAAACGGGTATTCATCGTCTTGCCTATTTCCTGAATACACCCGGAAAGTGAAGAATTCTTTGCTTCGAATAAAAGAAAAAAAAATGGCGTCGATGTCAAAATATTGAGATGTTAATGAGATCTTTGGTGTTGGTGTGTTAGTTCGAGTGCGCATGTGCAGCCTGACACTTGCGCAAAGGCTGTAAATTGGCGCCTCTTTGCACAGTCACGTGATCCATTAGGTCTCGTGTCATTAAAACTATTGTCGCGTCGCCGTTCGGCAAAAGACGCCAGCGGATTTCCCTCTTCTTTTCGCGCCAGTAAGCCGTCACATTCATGGATGCCATAGCGTTGATTACAGCGGTCATACTCCATTAATGAAGCCGGGCACGTCGTCTGTACAGATCTGATTTTGATATGCGTGCACACATGCGCAGACATTCTCTCACGCGAGAGTGTTAACATACACATATTCGAATTTACATTCATTTGACAAAGGAAATGTGCCCATTAACACAAACGCACACGCTCACACATATGGAACGAAGAAAAGCTCTTGACAAACATAGCTGTGAGACATCTTATTAAAAATCAAATTATCCCATGATACAGTAGATAATCGAGGAACCACAGGAAATGTGTGTAGATTTATATGAATGGGTGTGTATGTACATGAGGCATAGTCCCACCTCAGACGTAAAATATTGGTGCAACACAACGTTCCTAATTCAATTCCCTTCCATTCGCGTCTTGTTAAGCGTATATATATATATATATATATATATATATATATATATATATATATATATATATATATATATATAAATATATATATACATATATATATATATATATATATATATATATATATATATATATATATATAAACTCACACACGGTGGTAGAAATAATTATTTTGTGATTTTTCAAATTTAAATGGAAGATACAACAAATCATTGCGAGCCCCAAGCTAAAATTGCTTTTTTTGGGTTGCCAAATATAATAACAATATTGATTTTTGTAGGTATCTAATAATTATTCTCATCACTTTGTACTCAACCACATAATGCTATTCGAAAGTATTATCTATCTACAACCGAGCGTCATCGGTAGACGGATTGTAATGGCTTACATAATATCAGCTAGACGGCGTCTTCCCCGACCTGACCTATGAGATGTCGCATACAAGACGGTTATAACATGAAAAGGCTATTTTAACGGCTGTGTTAATCCTCGGATCAAAGTCCTATTTTCCAACGTTTCTTTCGCTCCAATAAATACGGTGATAAAGAACTTCTAAAGCCGGGCACTGGGAATTCGAAACCCGCTCTGTGCTAAATATATTTGACGCAGGGCCAGATTTAGACGTTGATGCCCCGGGACACTTCAGTTTCCGTTGGCTCCTCATATATAGAAATTAAAAGACACAGCAAATCACAGCTCAAAATCTGTTCATCACACTTAATTGGAACTGACAAGTTATACGTAAATAGAAAGTTTAAATGAGTTACATATCTTAGGTAAATACCTGTAAATATATGACAGCAAATCTACGAGTAAATTTTCAAGTAAAAACTTATTTATTTCCGTAACTCACCTTCCAATTACTATAGACCTGATTTACAAGCAATAAATTTATCAATTTACTTTAAAACAATTGAAGGTGTTATAATCATATCAATTTCATAATGAATTTCAAGCAGTAATTATTGATTTTTATTTTAAGAAACTAATCTTTTCATTACAATATTTTTGTATAGAGGGGCCGGGCAAGTGTGGCTGCTCTTTGACACTTTATACTGGCCGTAGTATGGTGTCGGTATTTGTTAAGTTTAGTCAGTCGCTCGTCTATCAGAAGGAAGAATATATAGCGCCAACCCTCTCAGTGGAAAGGGTCAGCTTGCTTTGAAAATCATTCGGTAACTTTGCTTTCATTTGTAATCCAATACCGAACACTAGCAATAGAAATACATGAGCAGAACAAAAGAGGTCTAATGAATTAATTGAGTTTATTACCAGAAGTGTTCTAGCCCTGATAAAACCCAGGATTTTGAATGCTGATTTTTCAAGACAGACCTCTCTACTTACCCATAAGATCAATGCCTCTTATAGCACCCTTCTTTAACGCCATTTCGCATGGACCGGGTTCAAAGCCCCCCAGAGGAAATTTATAAGGCTGTGCAAAGCTAAGAGTGCCCCGTCCAAACTCGTCTTTAAGCCATTTACTTTCATCTGCTATAACCCTTTCAGCTCACCACACCTCATTAAACAAGTCAATGTATTTTATTAATAGACATATTGCATCAACTTAGAAGTTTTTGATACACAGTTTTAGCCTGGAAAATCACGAGCCTCTGCTTGAACGTACCGCTTGTAACCAATATCAGTGGCACTGGCCGGACTAAGCAAGATTTAGACAACATTCATATCGCGATACATGGTCGCTCGCTATAGAGAGGTTAACAAACTAATCACACAGATTTCAGACATCGCAGATAGATTTGTGACCAGGAGCTGTTATTCAGGCTTCTGACTTACCGGCTGGCTCTTTAGCTAAGATTTCAAGAGTGGCATCGTGTTATATATATATATATATATATATATATATATATATATATATATATATATATAATGTGGATTCGCTACACGAACTAGTTCATGTTTCTGCCCTCTTTGGGCCTAATCGGGCGAATGATTGTCTATGTATTTGAATTCTAGTTTGGTGAATTTGGTGAGAATCTTATATATATATATATATATATATATATATATATATATATATATATATATATATATATATATATATATATATATATATATGTATATATATATATATATATATATATATATTTGCAGAAACCAAGTTTGTCTGTTCATGTCACGCTGAAGACGAAAGTTCCCCTCTGTTTAGAGAGAGTGAGACA
>OY735219.1:2790172-2802672 GCA_963457665.1 Thysanoteuthis rhombus | reverse complement strand
TGGTAGAGAGAAGGGATTTTTCCCTGTGATAACAACAATAGCTCCACTGACGAGACAAAGGAAAGCCAGGGAAAACCGGAGGTTGGAGAGGTGGAGTTCGGGGTGCTTCGGCGAAGAAGGTGGTAGTTGTGGTGAGGGGAGGGGAGGGGGGTACTGGAGTGAACGCATGGAGAAATTGGAATTATCAAAGAACTCCCATCCCTCCCCCGTCGTCACACGCAGAAACACATTTGTCAAGGTATCTGAGGACTTACGTTCAGACGTGAAAGCAGGTGCATGCAAACAATTGCAGAATATCTCAATATATATGCATATACATACATATATATATATATATATATATATATATATATATATATATATATATATATATATATATATATATTGTTTAATTAAAGCTTTAAACACTAAACATATTTTTTAAAATCTCTCCAAAAATTTGTTTTTTCGCTCAATTATTTCCCTATATATGTTGATGTGATTTATGTAATTTTTCCAATGGTTTTAATGTTTGACACAGAATTTGATATTATGGTACTTTGTGTGATTTTTGTTTGTTGGGATCATCAGTTGTTTACCATGTAACCTTTTTGGGTATTTATAAAGAAAACAAAAAAATGATGTAGATGAAAATAACAATTGGAAGGTGGAGATAAAAAAAAACTGAAGAGATGGGTGATACATCTTAAAATGTTTTCATCTACATTGATAAAAAAAATATCCCCTCCAGCTCCCAATAAACAACCAATCAACAAAGCAATATTCCCATTCTCTTCTTCAGCATAAAGAAATGTAAACAGCAATTTTGTCCGTGAAAAAAAAAATTTGTGGAAAAGATGGTCGGCCCCCGTCGAAATGCATCGAAATACGCCCATGGAATGATGAACAAAAATTGAGATGTAACACCTATCTGTTGAGTTTTTTTTTCTCTTCACCTTCCAAATGTCATTTTCATCTACATTCTGTCGGATCACTTAACACCTGCAAAACAAACACACTCACACACACACACGCACACACACACACACACACACACATATATATATATGAGTGTGTATACGTATATCTATGTATATACAAAGATTTACGAAGTTAGGGTTAGTTTTGGAAATTGTTCAATGGGCTAGCCAAAAAGTGATGCGAAAGTACAAGAGAACTGCATTCTCACCTGCCACCCAGTCTTGGAATTCAAACAGTTCTGGTTAGTCACTCAATAGAAACTGTCTCATGGCCAGCGTATTTTGGCAGCATGTGATGTTGGGGGTGGTCAATTTAAAAAGTTGAAAAGAGCGTTGGGCAGTGATCATCAGAAATGTCTTAATCTTTCGAAAAGCTAGCAGACACAAATTGAGTGATCAATTTAGCTTAAACGAACTGGCAGATCTAACCCACACTAAAAACCAAGAAGTGGGGATGGGTTTTCAAAAAATATTTCTTGTAGATATAAAAATTGATGAATGAACTTTCGACGCTCTAGCTCCTCTGGTGCGAGTTGTACGTGGGGTACATATATAGCCAGCCAGCCAGCTAGCCAGCCAGCCAGACCAACCTGAAAACTGAAGAAACCTATGTGGGCAGTTTTGATGACACGTTTGGTTGACAATTCCCAGTACATACGTGCTTGATAGATACACGCATATCCGTAAATATACAAACACACACACACACACACTTATGTGTATATTTAAGAAATGGACATAATTGGTGTGACAGAATGAATTATAAATAGCGTTATATTATACAGAATCTTATTTGAAATGATCTCCCGTCGTTACGCGGTGACAGGTTCGATTCCTGCCTTATCCCCATTTTCTTAAATTGTTTATTCTATTTACGCTGTCTAAATTGAGTGATATATTGACCGTGTAACGACGGGAGATCATTACTAATAAGTTTCTGTATGATGTAACGCAATTCATAATTCGTATACATGAATATATATGATAATACGATCAGCATTCTGATGAGATTTTTCCGACAAGATGATATTAATAATGACAATATGGGAAGAAACTTGAATTGTTTTCAAAAATAAACAATTTATTTCATTGATGTTTGTTTGAATTAGAGTAAAGATACCACTGGGTAATTCACCGTATCAAGATGTTATCACGTGTGAATAGTGATTGCAAGATTGATGACTTTCCCTGCGTGATAACGTCTCAAAAAAAAAAAGAAGATTATCTGAAAATGGGCACGCAGGGGTTTTTTCTCGAGCCATGTTACATTTTCGTTTGTATCCAAGAACTGTGTATCTATTTTTGTACCCCATAGCTCAGCGCTTATAGTATGAAACATGTTGAAAAAAAAAAAGCTTAGCATCTCAAACTTCATGTATATTTGTAATTATCGGCACGCCTGAGCACACCGGGTCACTTACTCGTGCAATCAAATGAGATTGCTTTCATGAGAACCATTGTTTCTGTTTATTATTTAAACGAGAGACACACACCCTGCGGTTCATGGAGGCAGGCACTCAAAGTCCTGCAATATGAACGATGAGCAGTTTTGCAGACAGAGGTACGTAGTCGCTCATTGGTTGTTCATCATTCCAGACGCTGCGATTGTCACAGACGCAAATATGATCTCATGTATATTTATTCCAGATTTATTTAATACCGAGCCACATGCACTCATTTACTGACGGGTCTCTTCATCCGAACACTTGAAGATACGCTGTGATGTATCATACACAGAATTTTCTTCAAGGACGTAATGCCAAGACACAGTAGACCCTTTTATATTTAATATTTAGATCGGAACAATTATGCTTATATTTGAAGGCTGATTAGAATTTTGATTATTCCACTAGTTATGAACCGTGGAAATATTTAGATATATTTGAATTTCCATGAAACGATTTTAAAGAAAAGAAATTATGTACATGCCGGCAACGTACCCTTTTAATTTATAACAACCAGGCAGTAATCTATTTCCCCACATGACGAATGAAAAAAAAAGCTGGGAACAACAACTTAACAAGGAAAAGAAAAGATCTATGAAGAAAGTAAGAGAAAGCTTCTCCACCCAGAAAATAAAGTCTCGCCTCCAACAACGTCCTAAATAAGGATCCAAATAAGTCGAATCATTTGCCTGAAGAAGCCTAAACAAAGCAGAAACCTATACGTGTTTGTGTAGTGAATCGTTTATTTCATATATATATATATATATATATATATATATATATATATATATATATATATATATGAACTAGGTAACAATATAAATATCTACCCGTTTCGGTTTTGGAGTTAGAGCAGTTCCTTCACATTTTCTTATTTACTTCAAGACTCATTAGTTATCAACTCCGTTTGAGGTAAATGATGTAAACTAGTACGATTGGAAGAGTTCATTGTTCCAAAATGATGGGCTGGAGATAGTTTTATCAGCAAAATTGTTACGTTTGAAAGGAACAGCCAATTGTTCATATCATGCAATTGGCCCAACAAAAAAAAGTCCCACTGTCCTCGATATATAACCCTTATATAGACAAGTAGATTCTGATAAAAATTATCAACTTTTCTTGTCTACGTATAAAACAACGCTTGTCTGGATTAAATTGATGTAGATATTGTCAATACGTTTGGAATTTAGTGCTTTCGGCCATACTTCCGTCCATTAAGGACGCCATAAAAAATATCGATGTTATTTTTTTTTTAAATCTTGAATACTTTTAAACTCAGCATTATAGCATTATCATAACGCACACACAGGAAAACGCTGAAATGTCGCGGTTGAAAATGTTCGAAAATTAAGGAAAAAAAAATCAGCTTTTACTCACGGAATGGAGGAGAGCAATATTATAAAAGAAAGCAGAATTCGAAGGAGAATCGAAAACGAACACATATGAAGACAGAAGTCTTCTAAACAATTTACATAATGATATTCTCTCATTTAAAAAATTCAGACGGAAATTACAAAAGAAAAATGGAATATAGAAATTAGAATATAGAAGGGAAAATCGTAAAGAAAGTAAGAGTGAAAGAGAGAAAGAAGGAAAGGATAAAAGAGAAAAAATATTCACGAGAAAGCAGAGAAGGGAAGAGAGAGTAAAGTCAAGGAAGAAAAAAGAGAGTAAGGCGACGAGAAAGAGGGAAGGAAGAGAGAGAGAGAGAGAGAGAGAGAGAGAGAGAGAGAGAGAGAGGAAGAGAGAGAGAGAGGGGGAAGAAGAAAAATGGAAAAAAGGGAAAAAAACATCCCGAAAAGAAGAAAACAGAAATGAAAGAAGGAAGTGAAGAAAGAAAGAAAGAAAGAAAGAAAGAAAAAAAAGAAACCCAAAGGAGTAAAGAAGCAAAAGAAAATTAATCACGAAAAAAAAGAAAAAGAAGCGGTAAAAGATGAGTTAAGAAAGAGAAAAGAACCGAGAGAATAAATAAAAAATGAGGAAGAAAAGAAAGAGTAAGAAATGAAGAAAGAAAGAAAAGAATAATAAGAAGAAAAAATGCAGGTGCAACTGAGACAGACTTAATACCTAGACGAGCAGCAGGCACGGACGAGTGTTCGATCTCATGCGAATGTTTTTGCATTATACAAAGAGAAATGCCTTTGTTCCAGGCTTTAACGGAATCTTCAGCGCCGGCGAACCTGAATGTAAACATTCCCCAACGCCACGTGTGCGCGCCAATAATTCTCAGCTTCAGCTCGCAGGCTACGAATAGACTGGAAAGCAGACATGCATTCGTATTCTCTCTCTCTCTCTCTCTCTCTCTCTCTCAAATAGAGGAGTGTGTTCAACCACCCCCTCCCTTCCCAATGAGACATGCTGTGTGTACACAGACACCTTTGTGTACACACACACACACACACACACACACATAAACAAGCACATGTAAATGATTTGAATTCAGATGCAGGTATTCCGTGCATTCCGTGTGTTCGCTTTACGCCACACTTCTTTCGTTTTTGTGATAAAAAGGCGAAAAACGATTAAAGCATTAGTTCTGCAGCAAACCATTTCAGAGGCAGTCCATACCCTTGTTCCTTCACTACTACACTCCAGTTACTTGCATCTGCCAACACCCTGAATTCTGACGACTCTGCCTAACATACCATTATTTTCTTTTTTTTGGAGGGGGAAGGACCCCAAGTTTCTTATATATATATATATATATATATATATATATATATATAATAATGCTTATTGATTCTTCACTTTACATCATATAGGCTCACTAAGGGTTTTTTTAGGAAGGCTTTACTTTTTAATCGTAGGGTAAATTTCTCCCCCGATCCAATATTAAAATGTTCGTATAAACCTGGAAAAAGTATAAGATTCACCTTTATTTTTGAAAAAATGATTAATCCTATGCTTACATCACCTAAATATAAACGAGAGCTGATGCGTATGCATATATAGCTCTACTTTATTTCAACTTAATATTGAATGTATTGAGCATTATATGAAATGAAACCATCAAACATCGGAGATTGAATTAATGATTTGTCTTTTGGTATATATATATATATATATATATATATATATATATATATATATATATATATATAAGAATTACAAAGATACATACCCGGTGAATATTAACATTTCGTGCCTTTCACACACATCAGCAACAGCAGCATTAAAATAATATAATATCACGCACACAAAGTCGTGTATTCATTCAACCAAATGTAATGAAATGGCGATCACACTTGCTTGGACCCACAAAATTACATGACAACAGTAATAGCTTCTTTATGGAACAGTGTCACCAAAACCCAAGCACATTCAGGCAGCCATGCGCATCCCAGCAGCCATGAACAAATCTTTTGTGAAAATGACAACGCTTCTACGAGACAGATGCTTGCATGGACAACGAGAACGAAGAAGAAAAAAGTTTATCACAAACCACCCCCTTCCCCACTAAAATATTACTGGTTAATCACCCGATAGAAACTGTAATGTTACCAACGTATTTTGGCAGCATGCTGTTTTTGGTGTAATCAAATTCGGGAGAAAAAAGCTGTGATTAACGAATAAGTTACTTCTCTCCTTTTGTTGGGTCGCTATATTGTCTGACCCCCCACAAAAAAATAAACAAGGAAAAAACAAACAAACAAACAAAGCCTTAGTACGACTGGACACAAAATAGGAGCCAATTTATCATAAAACTATATTACAAAATGTACCCCCCCACCAAAACTGTACTTTGGGGAGGAATGTCCCCCCAGTTTTTTTCAAACATGATAAGGACATAATAAGCCCTTTAGCTCCATTGGCGCGGCCTATACGCGTGTTACGTACCTACGCACATTGCCAGCCAGCCAGACCAGCTAGAAAAACTGAAGAAACTTATGTTGGCAGTTTGGATAACTGTTTTGGTTGACAGTTTTTAATGACAAAAAAAATTCAATTGCATCGTACGTCACGTGCCAGATACAAGTATTAAACGACGAGAGAGAGAGAGAGAGAAAGAGAGAGAGAGAAGGGGGGAATTCGGGCACGCCCCAACACGAAATAAGAAATGAGCAAACCAGCCAAGAAGTGTGTAGCAGACATATTTTGCCAACCCCCACCACCAACACCACTTCACCGCGGCTCCCCTTAAACGGCAATGTTGATACTAATCCGCTCTCATAAGCAGAAGACGAACACGAAGATAGATGCTAACAATGGCGTCTTCTCCAATGTGAACTCTAACAATAGAACGCATTAAAAGAGAGAGAAAAAAATGTGCGAAAGATGATGAAGGAAAGAAAAATAATTCGAGGAAATAACTTTCGCACGTTCTTCAATATTGTTCCTAATTTTAATTAAGATTTCGCCTTGATTGTTATTAAGTCTTTCTTCCAACGTATTGACACTGACAGGAAATTCATCTCGCCATTTTGCCCAGAATAGAAACACCTTTCGGATTGAATTATAATAACTAGTTATTTATTACCCATAAAAAAATATTCTCAGATGTATTCGAATTTTTTATATCAGATGATTTAAATCATACTGACAGTGTCTGTGACCGTTTTTTTAAGATGTGGGATCCTCATTAAGTATAAATTTTTCTGACTGTTGTCTTCGTCTTAGTTTATGTTTTGAAAATGACGTTTCAGCCGTTGTACCACACGGTCTTCTTCGGGTGGGTATGTTAAATGAGAAGGGTCCTGAATTCTGGGAAGTGTGGTGGTCTGAAAATAGACAACTGGATAAGCACATTCCATCCCCACGCTTCATTGGGGACCCCCTCATCCCAGCATTCTGACACTTCCCCATTTACGACACCCATCTGAGAAAGACCATCGGGTACATTGGTCGGAACGTTGAGTTCAAAACATGAGCCCAGATAGGGACCACAGTCCTAACAAATCTGTACATGTATACAGTGTGTTTAAAAAATGACTCAAGCGTCTTTATCACAACTTATATTTGAATTTGAATCTGAAAACTAATCTTTTATGGACACAGATGACATGAAAGATTACAGAAGATGTTGAGCACACATATTTTCAACTTCCATGATGAAAGAGATTCCATTCAACCTGGATACAGGTTTGTACCCGTTTCATTACATGAATGTATCATTGCATTCGGAAACGACATAGCTGACACAACTGACAGGAATGGATGCTCGAACGAGGCCAGAACACGATGCAATCATTCCAACTGCTCAATAACGTCGTCTCTGAGTAATGTGTTCTCACGTGACTTGATTCTGCGTGATCGTTAATTATACCCTTCTATTCCTAAAGATAGATATTTGATTGAAAATGTGTGTGTGTGTGTGTGTGTGAGTATGTGTGTGTGCGCTCGTGCACTTGTGTGCACTGGAGGTAGAACGCATTTGGTAAACATATTGACCTGTTTTTCTTTCGGGTTTGAGCCTTTTCTTAAATTCACTTACTTTAAGATGCAATGGTTCACTACTCCAGAGCTGTTGATAGTGTGAATATTTTTTTAATGCAGAAAATTTTCGAGTAGAGATCTGTTTCAAAACAGATGTGTGATCTTCAGACGCTATATTCAGTAAAATTGGGCGGCATAAACATAAAATTACTCATGAACAAACCATATACATACATACATGCATACATATATATATATATATATATATATATATATATATATATATACACTCAGCAAATATATACATATATATATGTATATATATAAAATCAGCAAATATATATATATATATATATATATATATATATATGTGTGTGTTAGTATTTGTGTGTGTGTGAATATATATATACTCAGCAAATATATGTGTGTGTGTGTGTGTGTGTGTGTGTGTATGTGTGTGAGCACGTTTAGGTTTATCAAGTTCATGTGCTAGCCTTTCTGAACGAGGAGCGCGCGAATTCCGATCAGGAAGCGACCGTCTACTTTGATAAGTTTGTAGAGAATGGAAATATCCCAGTCTCCGGATTTTTGTCGAATGACTAGAGGCAATTGCTGGTATGAGTCATAGAGAGATGCTGTTATGATCACCAGAAATAAAAACATCCAACCTTGACGCTCTTCATTATCATTAATGCGTCAATAATAATAATAGTAATGTAACAAATCTGGTTAGTCACTCAATAGAAACCATCTTTTGGCAGCAAGTTGTGTTAGGGATGATCAATTAAAGATTGTGTATCCTCTAAGAACTGGATGACAAATGAATAAGTTTATCTCTCACCCTTTATTGGGCCGTTATCACAGCAAAAAAGTCGAAATTCTCAAAAAATAAACGTAAATGCCGCTGGGCACAAATTAGAGGACTAATTTCGCATAATCATGTTATATAAAATAGGCCCTCATTGAAAATCTATTTGGGGTTGAAACTCAGAAATAGATCAAAAAGTTTTTTTTTCTTTTTCAACTATGAACGTGTGATGAATTCTTAGCTATCCACACCAACTTAAAAACTGAAGACACCTGCGTTGGCAGTTTCCATTGACGGTAATGATGACATCATTGGTATTTATTATTATTATTATCATTATTATTATTATTATCATTATTATTATCATTATTATTATTACTACAACATTTTATCACTGACATTCCATTTTAATCTGCAATTATCACTATATTCGTTGAATCACCGTAGCCCCACAAATCGCTCGATCAACCAGCAAAGTGGGCTACAGAGTCTTCTCTTTTTGAGTGTCTGAGTGTAGGTGTGTGCCTTTGCATGTGTGTATGTGTGTGTGTTTAGTGGTCACATTTTTTGGCTACTACCGTTACGATTTGGCTGAATATACCTCTTGGTACCACCTAAAAGGTTTTTATTGGTATTTAAAAAAATGCTTTTTACCGGCTGATGGCCATTCCGAAACGACAATGGCCAAATCCAGTACTATTTAAAAAAAATTTTTTATATTGTTTTAGATAATTTTAGAAAAAATTATTTTTCTTCAGATAATTTTAGATGATAAGTTCTGGTAATCGCATGAGTTACGATCATTCATTTATTCGAGGTACGGATATATTATTACAATTACTAGTACAGTGCCGGTAAAAATGACGGTATGATTAACGCATTCCAGCCTAGAAGTTGGACGTTTTTGGCCATGTTGCAAGAATGGTAGATAACTGATGGACATCGCAACTCACGACAAGGATCCCCAGAGATCACATGCGAAACCAAGGCCGGCAGAGTACTTCATAGAGAGACGAGCTTGACAAAATCAATGTCCAACGACGGACGTTAAAAGACTGATGATGATGATGATCACTACCCAACAAAAGGCGAGAGAAGTAACATATACATTGATATTTTTTCAATTCATTTGATTGATCACTCGCAACAGGGAATGCTGCCAAAAGACGTTGTTCTCGAGGCGAAGTGTCAAACGAGAGCTTGGATATAATTATCACGTTTTTGTTATTGTTTTTTTTTTCCTGAAAGGTTACTTCAATGGTAATAGCAATAAATGATATCACAGTGAGTGCTACAATGTTCTATGAAGTTTTTAAAACCTTTTGTTGCTTGTGACAATCTTGCCGTTCATCTGGAGGTAAACGCCGACCATTGGTGTCAGTGGAAAATACACTACAAATAATTAATTACTACTAAAGAGATCATTCCGATGGCAAATTAGCTTTGTCCGGAAAATATCCTGCCATTTTGAATATCTCGAGAACCGTTCGTACGGTCTTGATGGAATTCGACAACCAATTTAAGAAGCGTTTACTCTGTGCATGCGAACACAAACTCTCCTGCAGGGTTACTCAGTTGACTGCAATACGCTATTGAGTGAGCTTGTGTACTGTGTGACCGTCGCATTCACAATGACAGAACGTGACTATTCTTCACGTCTAGTGCTGGGTCTTTTGAATAACATCGCATCTCCCAAAACTGTCAATCCCCAGATTTGTCATGGTTTGACTCCTAGTGACTTCTCCCAGCTTTTCAAAAATATATTTCAGAGAGACAGCGTTAAGGAGAATGCGACGAGGCAGTTGGTTGCAGAAGTTGTACAAAGCTGACACTCGCCAATTATATTAGTCGACATTTAAGACAATGCATTGTCGAGTTTGAAATTGTTTGGATCTGCTGTTCTCGATATATCTAATATAATATTTTTATCACTATAAAGATTATAGATGTTTCCTTATTTTCTATTGATTATCTCCCATGAATTTACACTTTTCAGAAATATCTGAATAGAGATATGAAATATGTAAATTGGCAAAATGGAAAAGATGTAAACGAAATACTTCGAGACTGTAGTTCGTACGCCAGACGGAAAACTATATTTCATAACAATTATGGCAGGCTGCTCCATACACCATGAAGTCCACCCCTTTCCAAACACGCACCTTTGGAACAGGCACTGTCCAAGTTATCAATAAATGCTAATTGCCTCAATGAAGAAGACATTTTATAACGGGGATAGTTTTATTCGGTGAGTAACTTCAATAAAAACAAATGTAAATGATAAATCACAATGAATGGGCGAAGAGGTAAACTGTCCATCATTTTATTCTCCTGTCTAGATGCAGGAGAATGTTTTAAGGGACAAAGAGTCGTAGAGGCTGAATGAGAGATAGGGAAAGAGAATGGGAGAGAGAGTCAAAGATGGAGAGAGAAAGAGATAGAAAGGAAAAAAGTCTGGGAGAGTAAACGGGTGAAAAGAGAGTGGGGAGACTGAGAAAAAGGAAAAAAAGATGGGGGTAAGGAACAATAGAGAACGAGTTAGTCGGAGAGAGAAAAGGATACGGGAAGAGAGAGAGAGGGAGAGGGGGAGACTAGAAAGGGTCAGGGTGTGTGGTAGAGAAAGAAAGAAAAAATAGAAAAAAAGATAGGGAGAGAGAGAGGGGGGTAGAAAGAGAGAAAAGAGAGGGATAGATGGGGGAAGAGAATGTGAGAAAAAAGAAAGACAGAAGAATGAAAAAGTGGAGGATACGGAAGGAGTAGATAAACAGGCAAGAGAGAGAAAGAGAAAGATGGGAAAAGAGAACGAGAGAGTGAGAGAAAATAAAAGAGGGAAAAACAGATAGAGAGAGAACTAAAGAGAGCAAAAGAGAGAGAAAGAGAAAGAGAGGAAGAGAGAGAGAGTGAGAGAAGATGAAAGAGAGAAAAACAGCTAGGGAGAGAACAAAAGAGAAAAAAAGAGAAAACGAGGAAAAACAGAAAGAGAGAAAAAGAGAAAGAGAGGGAGAGAAAAAAAAACTAGAAATATAGAGGACGAGAGAGAGAGAGAGTGAGAGATAGAGAGAGATAGAGACAGAGATAGAGAGGAAGAAGGAGGGGAACAAGCAAGTTAGTATTTTTCCTGCTCTGGAATGTAACCCAACGAGCTACGTCATCATTCCTTGGATGTTCCTGGTCGCCTTTTGCCGTCACCTCCATGCGTTCTCTGAAACAAAGGAATTCGGTCGTGGAATCATGCCTCTCCCGACACATAAGTCCCACTGTCAATTGCAAACCCCTTCCCCAACAGCCAACAACGAACAAAGAACCGACTCGGGTACAGGCAGCAGATGGTGTCGGTGGTAGCGGTTCGGAAAAAAAAAAAAAAAAACGTAACGAGATATAATTTTTGAAAAAGGTCATTTCAGCTTTAATCCATTTCCTGCGAACGGCGGAAATTTCCGTCACTACAGTTTTATGGCTCACTCAGTAACTAACTCAAATTACTGTCAGTTTTCTCCGTGAGTCAGGGTTTTTATCTTGCAATGGATTACTTGCAATGGATATCAGGCAATGGATTATCTAATCGATGGACCTGGGCTTTTATCTTGCGATGGATAACTATTACTCTTCACCGCATCCTGTAGTTAATGGGTTAGAGTATTTTGAAAAGGCATGAATCAAAACTTCCCTTTGACATGCTTTTATTTTGTGAATAAATTTGTGCATAGAATAACTTGTTATAAATGTTAATGGGAAAGCAAGTTGGAGGATGATGCTCTCCTTCAGTATTTTATACCCATTATCCCCAGAAAATAAGTATATAAGGAAAAGCAATGGTGAGGACGATGCTCTCCACCCCCACTGAAATGTACTTTTATAATGGGCAATATGTATGTCAATATGTTTTGTCTGTAACTGTGTTCATTCTGGTTGAAT
>OY735219.1:2767672-2787672 GCA_963457665.1 Thysanoteuthis rhombus | reverse complement strand
TCCTCTACTCTATTCCACAACCCATTTTACTTTTTCGGAAAGGGTTTCTTGTTGTCAAATCGAAGGGAACTTGTAATCCTCTCTCTCCACAGGATTAGGAGCCATGGTGGAGGGCCCCACATCGAACGGAAAATGACGGACCAAACAAGTGTACATAAAGAAACAAGTAAGTAAGTAACTCAATAAAAAAAAAGGGTTTATGTTCTGGAAGAAAAGGCAAAGGTTGTAAGTAAGAGACGAGGAGGAAAAAAACCTAAAAAAAAAACCCAAACAAAAAAAAAAACCGAACTGATCTTGACAGTCACTCGATAGAAATCGTCACGTGGACGAATTCTTTTGGCAGCACGCCGTGTGGGGGGTGATTAATTAAAACGAATCGGAAAAAGGGTCATCAAAGGATAACTATCTAATCTCACCATTTGATCACTAAAAATCTGACCCCCCACCCCCCAAAAAAACAAGCATGGATGCCGCTGGACATAAACTAAGGGATCGGTTTGACATAAACTCACATTGCAATTCGACCCCCACTCCTTAAACAAAACGTTTTTTCCTAAACATAATAAAGAGTAAATGTTTAAATTACCAGGCCTTTTGCTCTATTGGTGACGTCTGTACACGTGATACATATGTTTATGACCAGCCAGATCAACTTAAAAACTGAAGGTACCTATGTTGACAGCTCTGGCCGATGGTTTCTAATTTTCCGGCTTTGAGGTCTTTTGCATTTTTTTTTATTCTCTTCCACTAACTGTAACTGTAAGCCATCGCCATTATTCCTCTTTTTTTTTTTTTTGTAATTCATCTCCCAATATATTTGCGACCCGCTTTCTTTTCCTTAGCTTTTTGCTGACAATATTAAGTTTTCCTTGGGTTTTCTTTGACCTTTTTTTTTTTGTTTTAACGTCTTTTTTTTTCTCTTAACTATCATTTTCAAACTTTTATCTTTTTTTTTTTTACTGGTTTATGCTTTTCCCAAATTTCCCTCTATTTTATTTTCTTAACTTCTTTCTGTCTCTTCTTTTTTTTTTTTTTTTGCTCCTTCTTTTCTTTTCAGACCCTTTCCCCTCTATCTTTCAGTCTTGACTTCGATCTTTCGTTCCCGAACCTTTATCTTTCTCTCTGTCTTGGTTTCCCTCTTTTTTTTTTGAATCCCCTTCTCTCTTTCACTTTTGACCGACCCCTCTTCTTTAAAAAAAACTTCCCTGCGTCCTCCTCTTTCTTTCCGAATTCCGTTCTCTCTTTTTATCTCTCTCTATCACTCCCTTTTGACTTCTTTCTTTTTAAACTACTCTCACTCTCTCCCTTGACTTCCCTTCTTTTAATTCCATTCATTCTTTCCTCTCTTCTCGTTCTCTCTCTCTCTCTTGACTTATTCCTTTTGTCTCACCCTTCTAACGCCTTCCTTTTTGAACTCCCTGTGATTAATAACCACCTACGCAGCTTTCATTCAGTATGTTATAATAAAACCAGATCCTTCTTTACTTTCTATTTTGGTCTGCGGTCATCCCAAGCTAAGCTTTGTAATTATCAAGTCTCATTATCTTATCTCCTTCGTCGATTTTTCTTCGTGTTTATTTTATTTTTAAATGTGGCAATTATTACAAGCCCAACCCTGAGTGTCGTGTTCCGAAGCTTTTTAAGTTCCTGGGAGAGGTCCTGGTGTTTTTCTGTTATTCGTGGCTTTCATTTCACCCTGCGGTCTGATGGAAAAGCAACAATCCGGCAGACTATCTATGATCCTTAGAAATCGTCAACCAAAACAGTTAACATAGGTTTCTTCAGTTTTCAAGTTGATCTGACTGGCTGGCTAGTTGGTTTGTTATCTATGTGCGTATCTTACATATAGGCTTCATCAATGGAACTGGAAGGATGGAAATTTCAACTTTTACTCCCTATTTTGTCTAGAAACAGCTTTTAGTTTTTTTGAAAGTTCAATTTACAATGTCAATTCTTGCTGAATTGGTCATGCGTAACTTTGTGTTTAGCAGCATTCACATTCATTTGAAAAGATTGGTCCCTTTGGCGATCCAACAAAAGGCGAGAGAAATAACCTATTCATTGATCCTCCAGTTATCGAGTTTTTAGTTGATCACTCAACATGACATGTTGCTAAAAAAACGTTGGTTTTATGACAGTTTCTATCGATTGACTAACCAGACCCATTTCGTTTGTTTTTCGAAACTGAATTCCTTAACAAAGCATTTTCTTTTTTCGATGTTTCGTGTCATTGCATTTCACAATAAAACTCTATTGTACAGGCTGGTGGGCTATTCCACGGAAAGACACCGCCGTATAACGCCCTATAATCATGAAAAAAAAAATCTCCCAAAATCTTGGTTAGCGAATCCAAGCCATTCATTCATTATTTGCAAAGGAGTCACTATCTCGAGGAAGATCTTTCATATTTTATGTTTATGTAAAAGATAAAAAAAGACCAACGAAAGAACAATCTGCCTTCTGGACAGATGTGAGCGAGCAGCTGATATACGAGACCTCTGACCTCTTGACTGTCTGTCCCATATTCTTCCGTTTAAATTTACCCTCAAGTTACTATGGTAACAGCCAGTGAGTAAGAAATACAATAGAGTCAATGTACGTAACGAGACAAAGAGTGCAGCAATACGTGTCTGGGCCGACGTAGATTATAATACATATATATGAATCATTGATTTTGCTTATAAAAATCGTTACAGTTTTTAAGTAGATCTCGTTCGGATCGATATTATCATGCCAACGAGATTATGTTTTATTTACTAGTAATATATATCTCTGCATGTAAAATTCGCTTTTCAAATGCTACAAGATGCATTGGAGAGTGTCGAGTAATTTATTCATTCATGTATTCGAAGAATGTTCCTAATTATAAGCAATGATTTCCTTACTCAATATTTTACAGCGGAAAATTTTATCAAACGGTTATTGTTATTGATATCAGTCAATCCTAGATATGTATTATAACATTTGAAGAATCTGTGTATTGAAACTTTTTTTTAATTGAATATTTTTTTTAAATTTAAGCATTTGATTATTTCTAAATTATACATTGAATACAGAAGAAAACATTTCTTAAAATAAAATAAAATAATCATTAACTGTTCTCTTTTCTAACATTTTTCTGAGCTTTTAATATAACTACATCTTTCCTTTAAAAAAACCAAACTGCACAAGTTTTCTTAAAAGCAGAAGGAATTTACGTGTGTGTTTCTTCCATAACAAATATTGCCAGTGGTTTAAAATACTTTACCGAAAGATTACCAAAATCTCTAGAAATTCCAACTGTCGATCGTATGACAGCATGTAGAGTGTTCTCGACCCTCGGCTATTGCATAGAACATTCCACGTATTCGATAGAACTGATAAGTCTGAGATTATTTCCAGCGATGATTTTAATTCCTAGTCCAACCCACGTTTTGTTCATTTATTTAATCATTATTTATTCATTTTAATTAGCCGCCTCTTTTCTTTTTTTTTTCGAGAAATTTTGTAATTTCTATTTTCGATGAGATATTTTCGGGCTATTAGCAACTAATCAAAAAGAGGCGGCCTCTATTTTCCCTCGACATAATAGAACATTAAACACAATGAAAAAAAGAACTGACAAAAAAAAAAAAAAAAAAGAGGCGTTATGTTTTGGCAGGGTGGGGATTCCATATTTCTCTTGAGCACGCATCTTCTCCGTTTTGTTCAATTTTTTTTTCTCTTTCTTCCTCATTTTCACCATTCTTTGTTATTTCTTTGTTTCTGGCTAATTCAAAAACAAAACGAAAAACTTTAAATTTGAAAAATAAAAAAAAAATCAAATAATTGTTACCATCCAAGAATAAACGAATAAATAAACAAACAAATTCTGTAACGCAGGCTTCCCTACTTCCACCCACATTAAAATGAAACTAATTTGAAATTCATTTGTTTCTTTTTTACACACAGGCCTTTTTTGCCTGTTTATTCCGAATACTATTGTCTTTTGTTATAGTTTCCTATGAGGGGTGATGGAGCCATAAACAGTAATGGGGACACATCGTGTGTTTGACAAGAAAATTCACCCTTTTCCATCTTCAATTATTTAATTATTTACTCGGAATAATGAATTTACCAATAAATGAAAACAAAGGACGTGATAATAATTCCTCAAGAAATCATTGAACAATTACAACAAAGAATTTTGATGGATAAAAATACGCCCACCCCCTAAAACAACAACAACAACAACGACAAGCTTAGCTGCTGCAGGATCAAAATCCACTTCTGCTTCTCTTTCGACTGAAGATGATTTCTGTATGATTTTTGTATTGTATGCATAATGATAAATTCATAAATATATAAGAATCGTCCATTCAGCTAAGATAGTAAGAGAGTTGCTTAGAAAATACTTGGATTCAAATCACGGGAGGTAAATGTTGATTATATATATATATATATATATATATACATTCATTTATTTATTTATTTATATATATGAATGGGTTTTGTTTAACGTGACGTGATAGATAGACAAACAGAGAAGAGTTCTCTCCTCTGAATTAGGTGAGGATCAATTCTTGTTCTTGTTCTTCTTGTTGGTGGAGAAATAAAGTTAACTCCGACTTGGGCTGCGGTTGGACATCAAAATGAAAAAAAAAATCAGCCATGTACAAAAAAAGAAAGGGAAATATTTTGAAAATATGTTGAATGATTTTTTAAAAGTCCATGGGACCAGTAGACGAGATATCTCGTCAGAGTATGGTTTGTCCTGATGCAACTGACGAGATATCTCATAAGACAATTCTTTGTCAGGATGCAACTGTCGGACGGATGGCTGATTGGAGCTTTGCCTCATGAGGCCTGATACTGCTCTGTGTAGTCAAGTCCAGCATGCTCAGGATTCATCAAGGGACTACAAGACCAGCACTCTTATGTCTTTGCAGCAATAGTATCCCAATAATGGACCGGCCTTGTGTCAGACTCTGTTGTCGTGGGGGATCGGACAAATGGAATGCAACTGACGAAAAGTCTCGTTACAAAATTGCTTGTCGAGGATTGACTGGCAAGAAATCTCGCCAGAAGATTCCTTATATAAGGATGAGAAAATATCTTGAGCCAAACTGAAGTAAAATTGGTATTAAAGAAAAATCTTTGTGCAAAGAACCTATTATTTCTGAGCTTTTTTTTGCGGAAGTTTGGTTTACGGATGTGGTGAATGAGCTGAAAATGGAAATAGCCAAACCAGCTTACGTTCAAATCACGCCGATGGCACTGCTTCTCGTTTGAGTAGCTTCGAATCTGGTCAGCGTCTTGAATGAGTGACAGCTCACGGACGGTAGGTATTGTAAGTGTCCTTGTACCAGAACAAGTGACCTGATCTAACGGCACTATCCGAGGGCACAGTTGTTTTAATATCCTCATAAGACTATATTGTTGGTTGATTCATTTTATGTGCAGACCTGGAATCTTTATAAGGCGTAGAAGACTGTGAAAAGGTCATAAAGAGTAATTTTTGTCTGTACACTTTCTCATTATGTAAAATAACCCTTATAACGGCACTCTTAAAACCCTTAGGGTGCTGTAGTATTGTAATGTACTTGAAAAATAGGCAGAACATTCCACCCGACAGACCACTAAGTACCCCTGCATATAAACCAATATTTGGCAGACGGAACAAATCTATTTTACCCTTTTTTTTTCTGTTTCTAAGTCCTAAAGGAATAACTTGATCTCTTGAGAACAAAATCTTATTACTCATTATTTGACCATAAACAACAGGTCTGGTTAATCACTCAATAGAAACTGCCATGCAACAAATGCCTTTTGGGCAGCAGGCCATGTTGATGATCAATTAAAGAATGTTAAAAAAGGATGATCAATGAATAGGTTATTTCTCTCATCTTTTATTGGATGATGATCACTAAAAAATCTGTATTTTCAAAAACAACCTTAACAATGAAGGACACTAACTGAAGGGACCAATTTAGCATAAAATTACATTGTAATACATTGAAATCTATTTAGGAGGATCATAAAAATAAATCATAGACGTAACGATCAGTTTTTGTTTGGACTTTCAGTCCTCTAGCTCCAATGGCGCGACGTATACGCATGTTACATATATATATTTCCAGCCATCAAAACAGACTGACTTGAAAACTGAAGAAACCTGTGTTTATAATTTCGATGACAGTTTTGGTTGACAATTACTAATAGTTGATATTTCAAGTTGTTCAGTTATTTTTATAACATCTCTTATTGATTATTTCTTGAAAATTCAACGAAGGAAGAAAAGCGGGGGTAAAAAACTATGCGATAAATATTCAGACAAATTTTAATCGTTAAAAAATGTTAAGAATAAAAAGTAATCAAAGCTTTAGAGGAAAAAAAACTGCAACATCAGCTGAAAATAAAATTAAAAAACAAAATAAAATAAAACAAAACAAAACAAGAAAGCACTTGCAGAGCACGTACCTCTGCCAACTTCATTGTCATCGGAAATCCGAATCGAAATCAGTTCACATATAGCTTCGATGCAGGGGAGGTGATGGAAAAGGATCCGCCCTAAAATATCAATTCTTCCTTAGCCAATCGACCATCCTTCCATAAGACTCCACCTGAAATTCCTCTAGAACTTTTGTAGATACTACATGGACAGACATAAGCGGATAGATTAAAGTATGGAAAATGTCTCTCGGTCGAGAAATAATCCTTGACCCAACCGTACATTTAAGCAATTAGTCTTCACCTCATCAACTACATTCCCTGAAAACTTCATTGAAATTCATTGAGATCTTTTGGTGATACTGTATGACACACGTACTTGCATACAGACAGCCCAGACAGACAGACAAACAGAAAGATGCTCGTGAATACATACATATACCTCTCCCTATTTCGTTCGCAGAGGTAAACAAGACGATTATCAGGATTTAGTGAACTTATTCGGATGGTCTCTCTAAGAATTTTCACAGAGAATAAGCTTAACAGACGGAATCCTATCAAGCCCCATTTTGTTTTAGGTTTGTGGATATCATAAAGTGGTGGTGGGCCAACGCTTAACGGCACGAGATTGGAATCGGTAAACTTGGTTCAAAGTCAAGCTCGGACAGTTCGTCTCCAGTTTGCCTCGGGAAAGGCATACATTCTTTTACCCTTCAACCAGCTGAAAGCAAATGGCAAAGCACTTGGAACTTTTTTTTTATCCCGGCGAGGCAGTTCATTTTCGATGTTGGGGTTGGCATCGTTGACCCTTTTAGAAACCCTACAATTTCTTCAAACAATGGTTGGTCTTTGAAGGATCATTTGAGGAATGAAAACCAAAAAAATGATCATTGCCTCATGAGTCGCGCGACACGAGGAGCAACTTTGCTTCGCTTTGCTTTCCAGGATCTCTTTTACGACTGTGCTCCCACCATTACTGATACATAGAAGTTTGTTTTGGTACGGCACAAGGTTTAATCGGTATGTGGGCGAAAAGAGAGAGAAAGAATGTTTAGTGTTTATGTTCCTAGCAAGACGGGGCACTAGTCTATAAAACATTCGACATTCTGCTTTTACCAGGGCTAGAACACCGACTTCTAACACTGGTAGGAAATACGTGATCAATTAAACCACAAAACGGGCCTTTTCTTCACTTACTTTTGCCTAGTATGGTACGAGGCCAGGTGGAATATAGTAGATAAAGGAGTCAAAATGATATAGCTAAGCCATGTACTTTTTAATGGAGACACTCTGAAATTTATACAACAAGAATGTTTTGGATCTGGATAACAGATTTCTGTAATTTCAAAAGAGTTCATGTTAATGAGCATTACAAACTCAGCAACCAAAATAGCTCCTGAAACCTTTAGAGTTAGAAGCATTCTATTTATCTCTAAATTGAACATTCATTCACCAAGCTTAGTTTAGTCTGACACAGACTCACATTGACACCAACGAGAAATAAAGAACTATCACAAACATGAGACAGGCATTTAAAGAGTATCTGTTACTCCTGAAGATATTTGTCATGCAGCACGCACCAGGGAATCAGTAAGGAATGAACCCTCGTATCCTCAGCTGGGATTCGAACCAACTCAGCCGGTTTCTTCTACCGCCTTTATAACCGTTTCATCTTGTCCATAGGTTATGAGAACTATCTATTAGTAATCATTTCCCGAAATGTATGCTGAGCAGATGTCAGCTTTGAACTCACGCAGGCTCATCAATCGGTATTGATGATGAAATATTTGGATAATAGACTCACGCCACACCTTAATTAAGAATAAATACCAATTTATCATACGTGTGTAGTAAGACAGTGCCGGGTTATGAAATTCTCTGCAAATAAATTGTGATTCCCCGCTAATAAATCTATAAACGAAGATAATATTAATAACGAATAAGCAGTTATAGTAGGCTGTTGGTTCTAATTCCCGGCCCTACTAACCATGTATAACATTTTACCATTTTCGGGACGGCAAATAAATCCCAATGCTACAGACCGTTTCGACCTTAGTAGTCCTGGCGCTGTAATAGAACCCCTTAGGAATTTTTGAGTTGATTGATTAAACCAATTGGACGTGCTATAGTTGCCTCCAGTAAATAAGATATACAATATGCCAATATTTGATACATTCATTTTTCTGACTAGGGCACTGTGGTGAAAATTTGTGAGTATGGAAAATGACGCTAAATCTGTTTTTACAACTGATCAGGAATGTTGACTGAATATATTCCAACTCTCCGACAGTCACTGTAGCAGGTTCAATTGGTTACATCAGTCAACGCAAAAGTTCCTACTGAGCTTTATAAGAGCGCCAGGACTATAGTTTGACAACTCCTTTCTGTCGGTGACCATTTGCTGACGACAGCATCCTTTTAACTGAAAATCTCCATGATCCCTGAACAAAGCAAGGTGAGCTGAATGAAAAAGCAAGAAAGTTGATCCCAACAGGAACTGCGATGAAACGTAGGCCATGAAAAACAAATACCTTGAGGATAAAGACTCAGTGTTCAGAATTGAAAACGCATTGCTGGGGAGAGTAGCCTTTACATCTCCTCGGGACAACGAATATTCGCAGAATACTCAAAGAAAAAAGAAATCAAACGAAGAATCACCTTAGGTCGGTAAGCTTTTTGCAGAGCAAGTTCGCTATTCAAGAACAATGAGAACCCATTGGAAATAAGAAAAAGAAGGATATATAACCAGTGCATCTTCGAAACAGTCACCTGCGGTGGTAAAAGATAGAACTTGATCAAGAGATTGTCTTTCAAGTTAGGAGCCATCCAATGCACACGGGAGAAGATTATGCTTAAGATGGAGAGTTCAGAAGACAGCACGTTCTATAAGAAAGCAAACAGGGGTCAGAGATGTCTACTACATTAGAAAGCTCAAAGAGCAACGGAGAGGCCATGTTGCACGAATGTTACACAACCGCTGGACATCACTACTCACATCGTAGATCACCCAGAGATCATACGCGAAATTTTGACCGGCATTGAAAAAGATTGTGCGATGATTTAGACAAATCGAGAAGCACCTTGAGGCGTGATAGCGAGAGAATTGGTCTTTGTCGAACAAAGAACTTTTAAAGGAAGACGACGATAATGATGATGAAAAAACAAGTGCGTTTCTCACTCCAACAAGCAGATGTGTTTTTCATCTGGAAATATTTTCTCTTCAATGCTGAACATCGCGAAAATAGAAAGCACTCGGAGAACACACACCTCTGCAAGAGTTATGCCCAAAATGAAGGCTGAATGAAAATCAGTTCATATATAGCTACGATGCAAGACAGATAACAGCATAAATTTATTTGGGACACTCGTCTTAATAAATGAAAAATTTCGCCGAGTTGAAAGGAATACCTGGATCACTCAAACAATTTAATCTATTCCTCCTTCGCCCGTGACTTAAACCTCATGGAGAAAAAATACTTGAAATTCATTGAAAACTTTCGGAGATACTGTGTGGTCAGGCATGCAAATATGAGTGGATATGTCCCTGGCTCTTTTCTGCTCGGTATGTTATACCCAGTATCTTTAAAATCTATCAATTATTCTATTCTGAATTCCATAGACTGGCAGATATTGTTCATTCACGCTTTTCTTCTTTTGAAATAAGAAAATTGGTCCGTGCTGTTAAACAATTTAAACTTTATTTGAAGCGAACGATAAGTACGGCATTGAAAATGACGGGTTGTCGTATCTGGAGATTCATCTATTTTTCTCAAAGCTCCACTTCGTGAATAACGCTTTTTTTTTGTTTTTTTGTTTTTGTTTTTGTTTTTCGTTTTGATTCTTTTTTTATTCTTGGCACACACGTAGATACATATCATTTTAAATTGTATTTACGCACGTATGCTCACGTGCAGAAGAATGTTTGTTTGCAAAATACACGTGTTGAGAAGAAGAAGAAGAAGAAGAAGAAGAAGAAGAAGAAGAAGAAGAAGAAGAAGGGTAGAGAGTTTAAGTTTTGAAAAATAGGGAGAAAGGGAGAAAAACAAATATCCATTCATCGTTCAGGAGTGATCTTGCTCGAAACTTGCCCAGCGTACAAACTGTCATCTGCACATGGGCCGGGACGCCGATCAAAGCTGACACGGGAAAAGTTCCACTCGATTTCTCTGTCAAAGGCAGATTTCAAGTGGAATCTTAAGCCAGAAGATCGCAGCGAGCGTCTGGCCCGAATAAAAACCCAGACTTTCTCGAAATATTCGTGATTTTTTTTTAGATAACAGTGATAACAACGGGTCTGGTAAGTCACTAAATTGAAACCGTCACGTGACCAAAGTAATTCTCACTCCGTTGATACAGGCCACACACGTCATATAGGCAGACAGATTAACCATCTTAAAAACTGAAGAAACTTATATTGAAAGATTTGATGATCGATTTGGTTGGAGGGTTCTACCGGACTACAGAGCGAATGTAGAGGAGAAAAGGAAAGAGAGAAATAGGATGAATACCAGGACCTTGCCCGGCAGCTGGGAAACACTACACTCAAGATTAGATGAGTTTATGGGAAATTACAGGGAGGTTTGGGACTGTGCAGATCATAGCACTAAATGACTCTGCAAGGATAATGAGAATGGTACTGGAGATTTTATGAAAATAATTGTCAGTCATAAGATAATCAAATGCAACAGGTTATATCAGAAGGAGCACAAAAATAGAAAGATGATCTACTGAGAATTGTGCAAACAACAGCAATTTGAGCAGCAGGAGAGATAGAAGAAAAGGGGGTGGGAGTAAGAAAAACAGAAAAAGAGAAAGTGAAACAAAAGAGAAATAGAAGAAAAAGAAACGGTGAAATGGAAGAGAAAGAGATATGAAGAGAAAAGAAGACGAAAAGAGACGAAAAAAGGAAATACAAAGGAACAGAGGAAGAAAGAAAAAAAGAAGAAAATCAAAAAGAGGAAAAAAGAAGAACAAAAAAGGAAGAGAAAAAAAAGGATAAAAAGTTGAAGAAAATCCAGAAATGAAGAAGAAAAGGGTGGAAAATATTATCGCCAAAGAGACGATCATGCCCCCTGCCCCCACTTCAAAAAACTGATCCTAAGCAATGACGAAGTAAAGAAAAATGTGAAATCTATCTGATAACAACTCCGAGAAAATAATTATGGGTTGAAGAATATATTCAAGAATGACACAGAAAAGATGCATAGAAAAAACAGAAAGTACAAAGTGGAAAAGATCGTTGTCAATAATCAAGTTGCATATTTCTTGTATGGATCTTGCAGGTTGTTGCCTGTTAAGGTAACAGGTACGGGCGATGCGTCAACGATTCTTCTTAAATGAGTCAGCCGCCATTTTGTTTTGTAAGCCTTTTTTTTCCCGCCAAAGGAATATCGTGAGCAGAGCCAGAAACGCCATTGCAGTGCCAATTACGTACAACAATAACATAACGAGGTCAACGGAATCAGCCGTGAAGGACGGATTGGTCGGGGTGGGGAACAGAGGCAAGAAAAAAAAAAGAAGGGAGGAGAAAATGAAAAAAAATGCTTGAGAAGGAAAAGAAAAAAAAGACGAATGAATTCATAGATTAATAATAATAATAAAAAAAAACGAGAAAGAAAACGTGGGGGTGTTTAACAAAGAAGTATAATTGAAATCATCTCCCTCCCCAACCCATTGATACATAAAAAATGCACACAGGTGGAGGAAAGGTTATGTTGTTTAATGTAGTTATATTATATCTGTTGATATGACGGCGCCAGCCGGAGTATAAGATGTAACGGTAGGAATGGGGCTATGAGTTAGAAATTGCAAGAAAGAGTTACGAATTCTTCAAATGAATGAAAAATAAATGGATAAATTGTTAAATACATAAATAAAAATAAATGGGAGAAAAAAGTCCTGAGGTATTTGAGAAGGAATTCGGGCTGTCTGAGTTTTGTCAGACCGAAACACAAACAATATATATATATATATATATATATATATATATATATATATATAAAAGCGTCGTGAAGGTCTCTGAACCCACAACCATCAGGAAGCAGTCTTAACGCAACTCTACTGACTCAGCTGACCACGCTCCTGGTAAGCAGAAGTTCGAAATACTGCATTCGAATCACCAATCTCTCCCTCTCCCTCTCCCCCTTCTCTCTCTCTCTCTCTCTCTCTCTCTATATATATATATATATATATATATATATATATATATATAAACTTATCTGAAATGATCTCCCGTCGTGGTTAATGTATCACTCACCCTGGACAACATAAATAGTATACATCCGGTGAATGCTAACATTTTGTGCCAAGGGCACTCATTAGCAAGCTCTATTGACAGTTAAATATTGAGCATTATGATTAAACATCTGCAACAGATAAAATCTGTATTATATTTTTTTCTTTTTCATTTTTATTAATCGGAAATATATCATGAACTATATGTATGTGTGTGTACGTCCCCATTTTGCCAACAAAATGTATTACATTACATTGGACTGGTCATGTTGACAAAAAGTGATAATTGTGGAGACAATTATATATATATATATATATATATATATATATATATATATATAAGGGAAACAGAATGTACAATCTGTGAAGAACCATTGGACATTTTTCACTCACTGCTCAACCGATGGTATCGAGCACTATTTTGAATAGAGATCTATTTAATGCATATATACGCTCTTGTCGTCTATAAAATAATTTTCTTAATATATATATATATATATATATATATATATATATATATATATATATATATATATATATATTGCATAATATAAAGCAACGTCTGATATGTGATGGATTTATTTCATAGAGTGCTCGATCCATTCAACTTTATACATAAGTCAAGTTGTTTTTGAGTAGAGCTGGAATTAAATGATAAGATATGGATTCGCTACACAAACTAGAGCATGTTTTTGCCCTCTCTGGGCTCATAGAGGGCAGAAACAGGAACTAGTTGTGTAGTGAATCCACATCTCATATATATATATATATATATATATATATATATATATATATATATATATGTATATATATGATTTATATATATATATATATATATATATATATATATATATATATATATATATATATATATATATATATATATATATATATATATATATAAAGCCGAATCGGCTACATTGCCTAATCTACAAAAAGTAAATAAATACATAGTTTTGATTTGATAGAATGTTTCTTCAATCAAAACAAGGATGTGAAACTGTTTTTTTTCACAATCATAAGTGAGACGAAACTTCTTTGTAGAAAAAAAATCAAGTACATAGTATTTTTCAAAAAAAAGTAATTTTAATTTGATCAAAAGGTTTTATCAATTGAAACAAGGACACATAACCATCAAAATTTTAAAAGATCAATTGGAAATGTAATCTGAGAGGAGTCAAACTTTTTTTATATATGAAATTAAAAAATTCCGTTACTTAAACAATTTCACCGGTGACATATATATATAATAAAAGTAATATGCTGCAAACATATAAATGAAAAAAGCAAAATTTTAAATCACATGGGGGAAAATGATGGTAGGAAAAATTCAACTGTTCCTGTAAAGTTTAATCAATGTTACTTGAAATTTAGATTGTGAAAATATGTGAATATCACCACCTGGAAAAGTTCCGATAGAACTTTCCCTTTGTCAAAAACACACACACACACATACACACAAACACACACATATATATATATATATATATATATATATATATATATATATATATATATATTGTGCATACTACACAGCATTGAAACTTTCTCTATCTCTCTCTCTCTTTCTCTCTCTCTCTCTCCCTCTATCTATCTACATATATGCATGCGTGGGCGTTAGCATTCGTTATGACAGGGATCGTGTCTTCTTCCGAACCCGTTTGCCAAATCTCCTAAAGGAATTCGAACGAAGGCTAAAAATGACTCACTTGCATACATCGTGCAGTAAATGGGGCGTCACTACAATGCGGCTGCATTCTTTTGCTTGAGAAAGCAGGCAGAGCCTTTCTGCACAAATCTTTATTGGAAGATACTATACAAAGTTATAAGCCTTCCATAGTGCAATGGTTAGCTAGCTCATCTCACAGACCATTACAGTAAGTTTGATTCTTTCTGGGTGCCCTTGAATAGCAATCCGGTACCAGACTATGGGAGAATTGGCAAATAACTTTTCATTTCAGCGGACTAGCTTCGCAGGCCAGTTTACTAGGTTGGTGAGTTTGATTATCACATGGAACCACTTTACAGTGATTTTTGGAGTTATTCTTCGTAAGTAACAGAGAATCTTCCCCTTAATCTTGTCCACAGTCAAAAATATCGTTGAAAAAAAGCAAGAGGTGGCAGGGAGTTACATCAGGACTATAATGGGTCGGGCTAATCGCCCGTAAGATGCGAAGTTTTGTCAAACAAAAACAGCACCAGATGCGAAGAATGACTTGCTCGGTCAAAGTAGATGAAGTACTCAAGCATATCAATGGGGTTTCGTTGCTGACAGAGTAACCCCACGGGAAAGCGTCTATTCACGCATGCTCAGTAAGGTCATCACCTATGGATTGCCAAGGTAATCAAAGCTACGAAGGCGGTTCTTCCGATACTAAAGATGACTAGATACTTTCTGGATAAACAATGTATGTACGTATGCATACGCATGCACAGAGGGGAGGTGATGTTTGATCAACACTGCTGGGGAGCCATATTAATGTAACTATTTTTGTTTTTGAATCCCTGAAACGGTTACACGGTAAAAAAAAAAACCGATGATCCAAACAAGAAAAAAATAACACATAGTCCCATCATTAAATTCTATGTAAAACATTATAAAAAAATGCATCGAAAAAACTTCCATTAACAGATATTTGAAAATAATTGACTGAAATGACATAACTTTGGAAATATTTTTATAAAGCTTTATCGACTATACACACTCACACAATTATATATATATATATATATATATATATATATATATATATATACATATGTATATATATATGTATATATATATATATATATATGTATATATATATATATATATATGTATATATATATATATATATATATATATATATATATATATATATGTATATGTATATATATATATATATATATATATATATATATATATATGAGGTAATTTGTATTTATCTTACGCGATGATGCCGTGCACATAAGAGCAAATGTATGTTTTAACCTATGCATATTTTACTCATATCGAATTTCTCTGTGTAAGGAAAGGTTGTGCAGGCTCTGAACACTTTCTAGAGTTGAGTGATGAGGGATATGATGAACTATGCCATATTTCCCATTTCCTTTCGATAATCTTTGAGATTAAAGACATATGCTGCTTGCATTGCATAATCGAACATCTCGATGCAAATATTTCTGATGAAAAGCAAGCCAACGTTTTAGAGGAAAATGAAGAGAAAAACACCAATCATATTTATTCATCCACCCATTCAATACACCTACACATACACACACATATATATATATATATATTTATGCTGGTAGGTAATCAACTCGAAGAAGTTTAACTGCGTAATTAGTATTCCTAAAGATGATATCATGAGATGGTGTGCATGCAGTCTGAGATTAAAACTGACACAACAGATTTGATATTTTCATGGGTGAACACTCAATAGAAGTGACACGGAAAACGAATCACGTCTGTTGTTATACTTACTGATCCCTAATCGTTAAATACGTTTTTGGGTAACATACGTTTAAAAAAATAGATGAATACTATTACTTTATGATGGAGTTTGTCAGCTGTTTTGCTATACCCCTATTTCAGAAGTCTTGACAAACAGCACAGGCTCCATTTTATGGCACTCCCCACAGAGAAAGAAAGAGAGAAGGAGAGAGAGAGAGAGAGAGAGAGAGAGAGATTTACAGTTTTGTCCTTACTACTCATAGGGATCGACGGATAACTGAGTTATATCACGGAAAAGTGTCTTTTCAAGCATAATCAGTTAGGGCCCTCTGATTGATTGATGTCAGAAGATCGCAGTAGCGCTTAACTGATCTGTAGCAACGAAACTGTAAATATTTATCTATTTAGGTCTTTTTTAGATTGAGCGCCATCGCCATAAATAAAGCAACCCCAAAACTTTCTTTTCATTCGAGTACACTGAACCAACACCCTTCTCTTACACGATGAACATGCCGATTGGCTTAGATAGAAAGATATTTAAAGAAATGCAGGAATCGAACATGTGCCCACTTGGTGATCATCTAAACGCGATGCCGCTCTTACCGACTGAGCTAAGCAGCCAACCCGAAAATAACCGCTAAAAATCCAATCACATCTTGTTTATCTACCGTCCGTGTCTTCTCTTTTTATGTCTCTGTAACGCAGACAATAATTTACCATAAAAAATGGATATTCAATCCGACGGAACAATCAAAGATTGAGTAAACTGGTGGAGTCGCAGGAGAAGAAGATATGAACAAAACAAAAAAGGAAAAAGGATACAGCATGAGAGAGAAGGGTGTAAATAAGAAGGGAGGAAAGATGGAGGGAAGTTCTGTGACATATTTCAAGACACACATATCTATTAAATCTTATAAAGTTGTCTCCTTTTTTATTCGTTTGCAAAAGTCTGGGTTCATTGTGGTCTGAACATAAACAAGAAAATACAGAGTAGCATTTTGTTTTTGATATCTTATAAGTACAATCCAATAACAAATAAAAATAATATGGGTAAACTTGTTGCTCAAATAACGACTGAATCTATGACGTAATTGTGAAAGAGACGAGTTAAACTAGTTAATATTAAGGGTGTGGGTATTTCTTTTCCCGGAACCTAATAGAAAATATTAGGGCTTCCAGAAAATGAAGGACCAGAATGAAATTAAAAACGTCTCCCAGCTTCTTCTATTTTTCTGCATGTCATCGCTTGGTTTAATTAAAAATTGTTTAAATGCAAAAGTTTGATTTGAAAAATATGAAAAAAAAAATGGTTGAATCTTGAACAATATTCGATGGAAACGACTGTCGGAGGAAAAGGAAACAGGAAAGGGAAGGAAAGATGGATCAATGGATTTGTTTTCTGATTGGTTAAAAAAAAACACATAAATGGAGAGAAAAAAACTGTTTGCAACTAATTAAGCAGGTTATAATAAGTGTTAGTTTAAAACTGACGGAAGATAAAAATGAAAAGGTTATTTGTTTATTCCTTTATGGGGGAGAGAAGGGAACAGCGATGTTTTATCAATTTGAAATTTGAAAATAAAAAAAATGTTATCGAGAGATGATAAATTCGAAGCGATAAAAATGCCTTAGGTTGCACTACATGAGATGTCATTTTTTTTAACATCATGAAGGATTAAGCTAAGAATGAAAAATTCACTAAGGTATTTGCATGTTTTATGAAGTTTCAATGTAAGTACAGACAGGCTTGGAAAAGCACTCAATGGGAACCATTACACGATGCATTTTGGCAGCATGTTGTGTTGGGATGATCAACTGAAAAATCGAAAAAAAATAGAGGTGATAAATGAATAAGTTACGTCTCTCTCCTTTTGTTGGCCTTTAAAAAAATCCGAATTCTTTGACAAAAAAGCGTGAACACTACTGGGCGAAAACTGAGGGACCGACTAAACATGAAATTACATTATAAATTGATACCCCTAACTAAAAACATTCATGGAAGGAATTTTGAAAAAAAAACAAAAAAAAACAAAAAAAAAGAAACATTTTTTCGTGACATAATGAGGAATGAGTGAATTTTCAGCCTCTAGCTCCATTGGTTCAGCCTTTACAGGTGACACACATATTTTAGCCAGCCATGCAAAGACAAAATTAAAACAGAATAAATTTATGTTGACATGTTTTACTGATAGTTCTGGTTGACTGTTTCTAATGTAGTTCGTGTTTATTGGAGCTTTGAGACCCCTTAACAACGATGATGTTTACCCAAGTAGCTGGACTAATTTTCTGGATCTGGAAAATGAATACCAATAATAGATACGTTTAGTTCTGGGAGCATGGATATCTATAATAAAGCTCGAATCCCAATGGAAGTCCACACCTATTCTAAATGATGAAGAATTATCGACAGTCGTGGCCAAAGACCCACGAAAACGGTTCAAACACTTTGGGGGAGTTTGGAACTTCAAAAGTGATCATATAGGGTTATCCCAAGACAATAAGAAATGTTGAAAAAATGGGTCCCGCATAAACTCAATGAAATGCTCTATGACATTTACAAACTCCACACTTTTCAGTCGTGTCTAAGATTAGAGAATTAGGATATGAAGTCTCGCAACAGCCTTTGTATTTACTTGGCATTATTATCTTATCAAGTATTTTGAAATCCATATCCATGACAATAAGTTCAATAATAGGGAAGCTGTGATTCGAGTTCTATTGTTGTTATCCATACTTTCAGAACTAACCTTATTGAATCGACCGTTTAACCGATCTCACTGTAGTATTGGTCACTCACAAGCTTTGTTATTAAAAGCTAACCCAGTATTATTTCCTAGGTCTGGAACCATACTTGAGAATAAGTCCTACTCCTTGGGTCGACACAATTGCTGTTAGTAACAAATTATAACTCTATTTACTTTGAATCTACAAAAAATACAATTACGTTAGTCAGTCTTTCTGTTTTAGCATTATTCTCTACGATGTAAAAAAAACATTTCATTCATTAGAACCTAATAATAACCATGATTATATATATATATATATATATATATATATATATATATATATATATATATATATATATATATATATATATATATATATATATATATATATATATATATATATATATATATATATATATATATATATATATATATATATATATATATGATTTAAGTGTAATGGAGCTTTTTTGTTTATGTCAGTTCGGATCATCATTTTTGTTTTGCTTCTTTTTGTTCGTTTATTGTTTAGAGAGCATTCGGTCAAGGCCGCTTACGTCCTCGATTCATATTACGCCAAACTCTTCGTACTTGAGCTTACGTCATCTTTCTGGGGGTAGCCAAATGCGATGCAATATGTTTGCTATGTGAACTCAAATAGGTATGCATGCAAATGAAATGGTGTGTAGAGAGTGATACAGAAAGAGGGATAGAAAGAGAGAATGGTAGGTGATGAAGACGAGGGGGAAAGGGGGTAGAGGGAAAGACGTAAAGGAAAGAGTAGGGATGTGAATGAGAGAGAGAAAAAAAGAGAAAACGGAAGAGAAGAGATGGAGAGGGAAAAAAGGAGAGAAAACGGGAGAAGAGAAAAAAAAGAAGAAATACGGAGGGATGAAGAGGAGATAAAAAAGGTGGAGGAGAGAAAAATGAGAGAAAAAAGAGAGAGAAGAGAAGAGGAGTAGAGAGAGAGAGAGAGGGAGAAGTAAAAAGGAAGTGTTATGAATGAAAAAAGAGTGGCGAGGAGAAGAGAGAGAGGGGGGGTGAAGAAAGGAAAAGAAAAGAAATAAGACGAAGAGAAAGAAGCAAGAGAACGAGAAAACAGAAAAGGAGGAAAGAAATAGAAGAGATGAAAAGAAGATAAGAGAAAGAGAGGGAGAAAATATGAAAAGGAGAGAATATGGAAGACAGAAAAGGAACAA
>OY735219.1:2760172-2762672 GCA_963457665.1 Thysanoteuthis rhombus | reverse complement strand
AAAAAGATATGTAATCAAAAAGGGATTTCTGAATTTTGATTTACATCACCATCAACAGCAGCTGCCTCTTAGCGTCCGTCGTTACGCATAAAACTCTCCACATATTCTCCACATCTCTCACGAAACCCTGAAGCTTTGAAGCTATCAAGTTTTCTTATTTTCTGCCGGCCATAATTTTTACATATGATTTTTTGGGGTCCATTTTGTGAGTCGTGATATCCAGTGATTGTCTGACGTTCTTGCAACATGGCCTGTCAAGTCTGAGTTTTCAACTGGATTCTATGGTATCTGACTCTATCTTTCAAAAATCCTCATCAACGTGAATCTTTATTCTCGATTATAATACATCAAAAACAAAATAGTAGCTCGAATATTGGAACACTGCAATCATCATGCTACTTTGTTTTTAATATTTGATAATCAAGAATATAGATTCACAGAGATAGGATCTTTTTAAAATGTAGATGAAATTAGATTGTTTGTTTTTCACTTTCCAGATATTGTTTGGAAACATTCAGCCTAAACTTTACTGACACTAAATTTCTAAATAACCTTTTCAAATGAAGATCCTCAGATATTTTTGTCAGCAAAATTGTAACCGGAAATGAAGTGGGGAAAAAGTGAAATAGTACGGAGAGATAAAAACCAAAAATTTACGATTAACAGATCAACTTCGAATGACAGAGATTTCCGTCATTACAGTTTCATGGTCAACTTAGACTAAAAGATCTGCTTTATCATGATTGATAGCAATTGAGTTCTATCTGTTAGTCAACGCTTTTATCTTGCAATGAATTACTTGGGATGGATAACTTGCCAGGAGTTACTTCCAGAAAACCATTTTTTTTTCTCTAAATTTTGTGATGGTTAACTATTGCTACCATCCGAAGTTAATAGGTAAGGCGGTCGCTATAATAACGGGAGTGGGCCTGAACTGTAATGTTTGACCTATACATTCCTGCATTCACAAGTCAGAAATCCTGAGCGTCGATAGCTTCCCTCCCCCTTCCCTGCAGCCAACGTTCAATAATTTATTGGCGAATTATTAGGAAGCGGTCATCAGAAGACAATGTCGTCTCAAGGGAGCGGTTGTCTCTAGACGCCAGTTGAAGGTCTTATCGATTTGAAAGCGTTGAACGGCGCTTCCAAATTTATCCGCTCTCTCCCCCTCCTCTCTCTCTCTTTCTTTTGCTTTTTCATTTGGACACATCAGCTGAATTTGCAGGTACAGCTTACTAGTCAGAGATGAGAAAGAGTGATCTTTGCTGGAAATGTATTTTATGGGGCTAATATGATCTTCAAACAGCAAACTAACGATCAAGAATTTGTAATAAGTATCGAATAAGCCAAAATTTCTCGTATATTGGTTACTCGGTGACGTTAAGTCTGGAGCAACACACTTTCAAACATTTACACACACATACACACACACACACACACACACATATATATATATGTATATATATATATATAGTTGCATCGACTGATTACGACTACGTCCCGTAGTTTAACAACATCTCATCGTTACTGTCTGAATATTCCTGCAAAAGTGGGGCACACCTCTATAACTAGCAAAGACATCTTTCTGGAGAAAGACAACCTTGTCAAACCCATGACATATGGGCCTCGCCCTAATTGCACCAACTCAGTGGAACATAGGGTGCAAATCCTAAATTTTAAAGGTGGAGTGATCCTGCGTAAGTCCCACTTCGTACCTTTTTTTTATTTTCAAATGCTCAATACTTGAAAGGAATGCAATTAATGTAATATTACAGGGAAAATGTTGACTAATTACAGTGTGGACCACTCTGTTTCACTCGATTGAGATTATCTAAAATTTTTGATAATCTTAGCCTAGTGAATAGAGCAGTCTACACTGTAGTGATCCAATAATGTCCTTGAAATATAAATTTACACTCAGACACACACACACACACATATCTATATATATATATATATATATATATACATATATATATCAATATAAAGACAGATAGAAAGGTTAATAGACAGATACCTTTGAACGACGCTGAATCTTTGTTAGCTGTTGTAGGAGATTGGACTTACCTAGAAGCAAGGAAGGAAAAATATTATTAGAAGGGAAACTGTCATTTGAAGAACATATATTGCTGGTTGATGGGAGAGGAAGGAAATTCAAACTGATAGAAAACCAACGAAGTAATATCAATATTCAAAAAACAAATAATTCTGATATATAAACATTGTTTTCACACATAGATTTCACCTCAAAACTTTATTGCTCAGGATGGATAGTTATTTTTCAAGTAGGCAAAGCTGTTTATACTCCTAATGCTGTAGAATACCCTAAAAGATTCTCTGTTTGCGAAGCCAAGCCATTGATTCATTCATTCATATATATATAGATATTCTCTTCCATTATATCGACTCTAGGAAGCGTTCATTTCATTTTTGACACCGCGTATTGATCTTCTTATTCGATCAACAGACTGAGAATGGCTGACCTTGATGTCAAAGCACA
>OY735219.1:2665172-2755172 GCA_963457665.1 Thysanoteuthis rhombus | reverse complement strand
CGAATCCTATTAGTTTAACTAAGTAGGCAACTGTAGAATGAGTACATAGACTGTATTTTCCAAACATATTTCATGTTGAATATCATCATCATTGTCATCATCATCGTCATCAACATCATCATTATCAATCTTTTATCGTCTGTTGTTGGACATAAACCTTCCCCAGGACTCGCTGTACTTCTCTATAGTGAGCGTCGCGGAGCCAATATTTTCTGAACCTGTCCGGTTCGTCTCGCCATATACTATTCTGCCGGTATTCGTTCCGCATACGATCTTTGTGGATCCATGTTGTGAGTCATGATATCCATCGGTTGTCTACGATTCTTGCAACATGACTAGCCCACTGTTTGTGTGTTCAAGCGCCCATGGCCTTACCATTTTGTCAGCAGACTTGAAAATTGGCTTTATCAATAACATCTGGATTCCCTGTAATCTAGATATTTCTAGATATTTTGTAGCTGTTTTTTTTTATTGGAAAATGCCAGTGGTGCTGTAGATAGAGTTTACTTTGATCGTATTTATTCTTCGATAGAATTTCTTTTAAATGACTTCAAATTTTTACGCTTTGGTTGTTCAGTTATTGACTGTGATGGTGAGTCAATATTATAATAATCCGACATCTGTTAGGATGTTTGTGGGTTTGCAATGACGAAACCAGGTATTATAATTCAATTTTTGTTAATATACCATTAAAATGCTCTAATTTGGAGAATAAAGTAATTCCCACACCAATTTCCGAATAATTTAATCACGTATAGACTGACAAAAATATATCCGTCAAAGGGAGATAATCTCAGGTGTATCCATCACTAGTAGCAGTTTTTATAGGAAAATAAGAGGAATAAGCAAATAATTATTATGTACATTCTATTGAAAGGGAGTGACGTGACATTGACCTTAAAAATCCACGAAGGCTGCTAGCAAATGAATTATACGAAGAGGGAGATTAGATTAGGGAGCGAAACATGGAAGAGAAGACAGAGTGAATAAAGTAGAAGGTCGAGAAGGAAGAGTGGAAAAAGCAAGAAAATGAAAGAAAGAGGGAAAGAGGAAAAGAGAGACAGAGGGAGAGAGAGAGAGATAGGAGAGTGAGAGGAGAAAATTGGGAGAAAGATTTAAAGGAGTAGAAGGAGAGAAAGTAAAGACAGAAATGACATAGTTCGACCTTTCCATCGCACAATGGCGGCCAGATTTTTTATACGTAGGCACAATTGTGCCAGTGCGCATGCGTGCTTTTCAATGTTAGGTTATCAGCACTTTAAATGTGGGCTTCGTTATTAGTTGCAAACAATTTACAGGTAATTAAATTTGCAATCAAAAATTATATCATGACTGCTCCTGCTGCCGCTGCTGCTGATGCCATCATTGCTTCAACTGATGAAGATAATTCAGATTTAGAATTAATTTTCAGTTTTACCGAATACTAATGACTAGAGTCGCAGAAAAAAAAGCGAAAACGACGCAGAGGCCCGGAAGTGAAATAATGAACACCTCTGATTCTCAAAGCAATTTTTTAATTATTTATTTCTATTCGATGAAGTATTATGTACTTGAATGTACTTGAAGTAGCCTTTTTTTGACTGCAGTTATGTGCGTCATTAAATCAGCTTCATTTTAGTTTGGGTAGGATTAAACTAATGAGAAAATTGGTTGTTAAATTTGTTTGGGCCGATATCAGAATTGAACAACCGTTGCCATCTGAGTTGGCAAATGGTGCTATCCTTTTTCATGCCTTTGTTTGTGTGCTACGTTCCAGGCCATACCGTTTTGTCTACTGACCAGAGAATTGGCAACCCAATCAGCACTAGACCCCTTCTAAAAGAATGACATTTTTGGAAAAAAAAAACTTTTTTAATGTTTTTGGGGCCTTATGCTAGCAGGTTTTATGATAACCTCTAGATTCCCCAGAATCTAGATTCTTTATTGTATATTAGATGTTTCCTATGAAAAATGCCTGTGATGTCATAAACCCAATTTATTCTGACCATATTTATTTATGGTATATTTTTAGATGACTTCAAATTTTGACGCTACGGCTGTTCAATTATTGGTTGCAATAGCTAGTTAAGATTATATTTGAGAAAATGTAGATATTCTCGGATGTAATTGCCTTTTTACTTCGGCTGTTCCATATGTTTGCTAATCATGCAGAGAAGAAGTTTTTTTTGTAACACCAGGGATGGTTTGAATTCGTAATTTATGTCTGTGTCCTCTGGTTCAACTACAGATTGATGAAGTCTGCATTTTCTTTTCGGGGTATTTGTAGCAATGAACATCTATATCTGTACGTACGTTGCTTTGGATTATCAAGACTTCCGATAGTTTAGCACGTTTTCCCAAGTATTCCAAGGTCTCTAGATTTTGTTTTAATCTTCAAGTGTCTCTAAGCCTCGAAACGGTCTTTGGCGACTCTCCTCTGTACACTTTTTATGGCATCTGAGTTGTACTTGAGTTAAGGAAACCATATTCAGGTAGCAAACTCCAGACTGAGATGTACTAAAGACTTGTAAAGTAGCAAGAAGCTCTCCTCATCGATAAACTTGAATGAGTGTCGTACGTAGCCTAGTGTTTTATTCGCTGTCTTCAATTTGTCTCGAATATGATCAGTTAAGTCAAGTGAGTTGTCTTCATAGACGTCAAGATCCTTCTTCAATTCGCTTTGCTTCAGTGTGTGTTGTATTCCTCCATTTTTAATAATGGCGTGATTTCTTCTTGTGTTGTTTCTATAAGCTGCACGTACTTCAATTCATCTGCCTAAGTACAACGTGGTAACACGTTGATGTCCTCCACAAGTAGGTTTAATATCGATTTTCGACTATTATTTACCGTCTTTTTAATAATCTTAATTTTTTTTTTAATCATCGCAACGTCACTCAGGTCGTCGATCTACTAGTGTGAATAATTAGCGCAGATCGGATCAGAGATAAAGAGTGAGTTTCCGGTGAGATCCATACTCACGCCCTTCTCGTTAGAGGGGAACTTAGTTCACACTCAGCTGCTATGACCACTCAGCTACAAAAGTTTCACATCCAGTACAAGAGCCAGAAGTCAGTAGCACAGCTCTTTATGCGGACTGGCTAGTATGGAGAGCCTTATCAGTTTATTGTCATGGTTATAGACTGCTTCCATACCGATAACTACGTAGCCTCTGTATAACACTCATCGTCGAACGATAAAATAGAACGTGAAAAGACATTCAAGGATGCAGCGTATAAACTATTCAGCGATCTCAACCGATGATTGCCATCAGTGCATTCCAGACATTTTGTTTGCTTACCATATATTTATCCATGTATGCACTTTGAAGTGATATACGCCTACACTGCCAAGTTGCCAATTGACGAGAAGGATACAGCATCATGTCCAGACTCAGCCAGCCCTGATGTTCTGCTGACCACACCATTTGCAATCGTCTCATTTCGTGTGATCGTCGCCACGGAAGCAAGACAGATATTATCACAAGGTCCGTAGTCTTCATTTTCTCTCTATACAAAAAATGGGTCCTCGTTGGACTGGTCTATATACTGCTGTTGCGTCCCTCAGCAAAGGACGTATCATGCTAAAGAAAAAGGTACTTAACTTATTGAAAAAAAAAATAGAAATAATGGGGCACATTCTGATTAATACCGCACCACTGATTTGATTTTGAAACTCAGTCGTTTGAACAATTCCCTGGGGATACCCCCTCTACCCATTTATGTTCATATCTCTACTACTTTTCACCGAGTAATTTCTTGTTCTTCTTCAACAACCACCCCTTCTCTCTCTTTTTATCATTCTTTTCCCTCATCACAGACATATACTCTCTCTTTTTTTCTTTCTGTCCATTTGACCCGAGATCTCAATTCCTTCATTCCATTTCTATCTCTCCCACTACAACAGCTTCTCTGTGTGTTTCTCCTACTCTCTCTCTGTTTCTTTGTTGCCCCTCCACTCATCATTCACATACACAGTCTCTCTCTCCCCCTCTTTCTCTATCTTTGACTCTTTGTTGTCCCCTCCCCCATCACACACATACACAGTCTCTCTGTCCCTTTCTCTCACTCTATCTTTGTCTCTTTGTTGTCCCCTCCACTCATCACACACATACACACTCTCTATGTCTCTCTGTGTGTCTCTCTCTCCCTGTCTGTATTACATGAAATCTGGGGTCGACCCCCAGGAACGCCTCAATTGAAGATGAACAGATGAGCTACTGTGGTAAAAGTAATAACGCACTTCCAACCGCAAGAGTAACGGGAGACGAAGAAGAAACAAGGAAACGCACCGTATTATTCTTTAATAAAGCCGCATGGAACTTCGAAGAGATCTTCTCTTCGGGAATGGCTAGTCTCCGCGTTGCCATGGCTATGCGCCTGTCCATGTGACAATGCATATGTGTCCCCGGGAACAAGAAAAGTAGAAATAGAAAGGCCTGACACGCGTGAACTGTCTTTCGGGCGCATATTGGTTTAGACTGAAACCTACTTTTGACACTTCATTATCGAAACCCCCATGGTTTGAATCCTCATTACAATGATTCTGAGGTAAGTTGTGTTAACTAAAACTGCCGAGAGTTGCTGCTGATATATGATGGTTGCTGCTGATATGAGATGAAATGAAACAATTCCGGTCGGAACAGTCATTTGTTCTGTGCAAACAGACGCTTCTTTGGAAACTTTTTTGTCAATTCTTTTTTTCAAATTTTAGAAATTATTAATCAGCCTATAAATCTTAACGTTGTCTAGATTTTTGTTTTCTTGAAATATTTGTATTTCATTTTGCAAAAATAATGAATAAACCAAATTATATGTCGATTTAAAGTGAATTTTATGTTATTTTTTCATTTGGGGTTTTACAAATTTATTATATTCATATTCCATGTTGCATAAAATTAAACTTGAAATTTTATCACATGAAATTAAACTTAATCATGTACTGTTTTATTAGAATGAAAAAAAAATCCCGTCTGGAACAGGTCAGGTTAGTCACTCAATAGAAAGCGTCACCTGGCCAACGGATTTTTGACAGAATGACGTGTTGGGATGATCAATTAAGAATACAAAAAAAGGCTGATCAATGAAGCTAGACTGAATACGAAACAAGGCTAAATAAGTAGCTCATGAAGATTGTGTAGCTGGAGAAGCACTTCTTTCTTGAATCATCATTTGGAACCTAAGCTTATCTGGGCTCCAACATCAACCTCTGGAACTGTTGTAAGATATAGAGAAATTTCGATCAGAGAGCAGGTGACCCATTCATATCTATTCATGAAATTCTCTTGATATTCTCACTAGCACCAATCTATCTATCTATCTATCTATCTATCTCTTCCAGTCTTTCATATCTATCTATCTGTCTTTCTTTCTTTGCAGATCTCATCATATTCTCAATTATTCTCTTACACCTTTTTTTATAGTCTTAACAGTTAAGCGTTACCATAGACAACAAGCAACAAAACCATGGAATTTTTTTTCGTTCGGTTCGTCGATGGGAGAAATACAACAAAACGAAAGAAAACAACAACAACAGCTCTGAAATAAAAGATTGACACAGGATGGGGGAGAAAAAGCCCAAAGTTAAATTTAGTCTTGTTGAAATGAGTTTTCTGCAATAGTTATCGTTCGCTAATAACTTTTTTCGCCAGACCACCTCGAAGCAGGAAGCGATTCGGGGTGTGGAGGGAGAATCGTGAGAGTGAAAGAAACAAATTGTGCCCGAAAGTCGACTGGAGCAAAGAAAAGGCCCAGTAGAAGGAAAGGGTGGCTAAAGGAAGTTGTGTGGTTTTAAACTTTGCAATTACCACAGGGAGAAGCTCTTTCGTGAAGAAATTCAATTTATTCCGAAAACTGTTCCGATTCACACTAACGCCATTTTGTTTTTATCTTCCCTTCTCTTCTCGCGTTTTTTTGTTTGTTTTTTTGTTTTTTTCTCTGTTGCCAGAAATGAGGCCTTTTTTTCTCTCGTTTTTAACGCGTTATTGTTAGATTTGTTTTTTCTTTTTTCTTTCGGATTCTCTGTTCTGCACGTATCATATTGAGAACTAAATGTTTTCCACCAACCTTTACTTGCCAAGCTGAGAAACAAGTGCATAGAAGCAAGTGGCATTGAGTTTCTTGACAATAGCCATAACAGATCTAACAACGAGGTACAAGAACTCCCCGATTAACGTAGCTCCATTCAACGTCGTTCCGTTATAACGCCGTTGAGAGAAAAAGAGATAAATTTACAATGATCTAAAATATTGCACCTGGAACTTCGAATTAAGTGAATATTCTGAACAGACATAAGTTAGTCGCAAAATTCGTGCACTATAATAAATTAAATTTCACAGCTACTTATTGCCATGGAAACGCCAATTCGCCATTGTCGACTGACGGAGGAGTGGATCCAAGAGACTAGTGTAAGTAAATAGCAAAACAATGAGCGAAAGAATGTAGTAAGTTTCAACAATGAATATTTTTATGACTGGACTCATATTAGTTCCGACTTATATATTTATCTAGTGTGTAAGCGGCCAGTTTGGGCGTCCTATTAATTTCTTGATGTTTAGTGATTGGTTTATTTTCTCCAAACATCAATTTAAAAACATATCCTAATCCACTTAACATTGTTTTAGTTAAAATCGTGGTTTTCAGGAACGTAACCACAGCGTTAATTGTGGTGTTCCCGAACCCGCTCTCTGAGTCTCTCTCTTTTAGTCCACACAAACAAATATATATATATACAGAGGAATCCACTTGATAGGACCGACGGTTATTAGGACCAGCCACACAATTGGACCAATCTTGTAAGGACCGATTCAAACACATGTGATCATTGTTAATTAGCTTCGTTTATCATGGCCAATGTGCTGTTTATTTTGACCAAACAGCAACGCTTCCGGATTATTATTGTTGAAATAAAATCTGATAAAATTAATCAAAATATTTCTATTTCCAGATCAATTATCTACCAAATATATTTAGCCTGTGACTCAATCTTTCAAGAAAAAGTTGAAAGAAAAGGGACCTTGGTTGTTTTTAATGCAAGTTGTTACCCCTTGAATTGAAATAAACCTTTCAAAGAAAGTTGATCAGTTAATCAGACAGGCCAGGGTCCCCAAATCGTTGCAGTCCTTTCAACCAGAATCTGCTGTATATACATATTTAATTAGTCAAGCCTGCGTTAGGTTTTTCCCAAAAGGTCACAACTACAAGGCACCGGGTGAGGATTGGTCTCACTACTAAGATATAACAATTTGCAAAGACACGCTTGCTACCCATTACAACGTTATGAGGCGCTCAATGCTTTCCCTGCACTGCCTACTAAAGTTCATGCCTGGAAAAGTACAGAAATCTTGCATCATCTACCATGCACACAAGCAAGTGCACACGTCCATGTAAGTAGCGAAGGCCACCCGATTTTTCTCGTTCAAGTCCTCACCCAGGCACGAACGCATTACGATAGGTCTATCACATATGCATGAGTCCCATACTCTCTTGGAATAGATACAGGTTACCTCGGTTAGCGCTATAGATACACAGCACTATTCGGGGTCCATGACGTAGATAAGTACGTCTCCATGAGACCCTCAAAAGAAAGAGAGATCAATTGAAGAATCACACTACGAAGGAAAGCCTTTGGCAGAGCAAGCTCAACCTTCAAAAATAAGAAGATCCCATTAATCCCCAAAAGAAGGGTGTATAAACAATGCTTCCTCCCGATAGTCACTTATGGAGCTAAAACATGGAACCTAACCAAGAGACAGACCTGCAAATTGAGAACTATGCAACGTGCACATGAAATAATCATCCTGGACCTCACATGGAGAGACCACAAGACAGCACAGTACATCCGGAAAAAGACAGGAATCTGGGACATCATAGAATCCATTAAAAATCTCAATCGGGAGTGGACTGGCCATGTTGTACGAATGGCGAACGATCGATGGACATCGCAACTCACGACGTGGATCCCCTGAGATCACATGCAGAACCGAGGCAGGCAGAATATTAGATGGAGAGACGAGCTCGACAATTTCAGAAGGTACTGGCTCCGCGACGCCCGTGATAGAGGGGTGTGGCGAATCCTGGGGAAGGTCTCTGTCCAACGACGGATGTCAAAAGACTGATGATGATGATGATGATGATGATGATGATGATGATGATATCACCTTTCTTTTCATCGCTGTTGCACTGCCCAGCAGGGATGGATCAGTGCTTTGTATCTCATTCGGTAGCTTCGTTCCGGGGCTGGTTAAAATGGCACAAGGCATTGGTCTATATTACCACATGATGGACTATGTATGTGTATGTAGTTATTCTTGAACACATGGGACATTAACCAAAGTATCCAGAATACGATTATTTCAGTGACTGTCTATGATCCTGTCTCTAATTATACACGGTTTAATACCAGAATTTAAGAATACTAGATATATTCCAAACATATTCGAAACAAGCTTGCTTGCTGCAGGGTCAAACACCACTCCAACTTCTATTCCGACTGAAGATGATTACTGCAACATATGTATCCCTCTCTCTCTCTCTCTCTCTCTCTCTCTCTCTCTCTCTCTCTCTATATATATATATATATATATATATATATATATACAATGAATTAAAATAAAATATTTTTCTTCTTTAACTGCACTTATTTATCGGGAAACAAGCTAGTGCGTAATTGCTTGAAATTTTTCTGTCGATATTACAGATTTATAAATTCATCCCAGTCAATTAGTCAGCCACCTTGACAATCAGTTGGTCGTAAGTTCAAACCACTGTGAGGGAATGTGGGTTATACATATCGGGTTACAGTCCTCATTTTTTATTTATGTTGCTCTTCCTACGGTATGAAAACAAAGTCAACTCGAGACTTGGTGCAAGAGTTTGACAAAAGACTGCTGTAGCAAATCAGTGCACGAAAGGGGCATAAATACTAAGATACAAACGTTTTGTCAAAAGTCGAAGTACCCCTCTTCTGACAGCTGCATTTCGTCCTTTTTTAAAACCGGCTAAGAACAATGCTTGATTGTTGTATATATGAGCCTCTTTCTGTCACAGTTCCGTGGTATGTGTCGTTAACCGCTGCGCTACTGACACGCAATCTTTTTTTTTTTTATATAAATCGCGCAGACTTCGTATTTCTTCTGATTTCCCCGTGTGGATATGCGTGCTCTTGGTTAAGATAATACACGAAAGGATCTGTATTGGTTGCTTTTTTGACTGAGTGTGTATGTGTGAACTGATTGATCAGAACGCATAGAACACCCCCCCATATATATATATATATATATATATATATATATATATATATATATATATATATATATATATATATATGAACAATAGGGAATGAGACAGACTTAAGAGTATGAGTGTATTGAGACTTTGTTTATTAATTAATTAATCCATAAATTAATTAATTAGCGGGCTGTACATGTTTTGGGAGGGGTCATATATCCAATATTAGGAACGTCACACAGACCCCTACCAATAAAAACCTTTGTATGGTATTTCATCTGTGCAATATATATATATATATATATATATATATATATATATATATATATATATATATATATATTCAGGATTTGTGAGACATATGTACACACATTTTGTTTGGTGATAGCTATTCTGGTTCTAACCTGAAAGTTAATTATATCCTTTCAAAAGGACGATAAAGAGAATGAAACATATATTCTTACTTACGGTGGGTTTAATTAGGTACCAGGGAAAAAACCTGAAAAGCTATTTGTAAAAAAAAATCTTCCCGACCTACACGTTGCATGTAAGGTACCCTGCGTTGAATTGACTTTGTGTTGCATCCTGTTTTCATATGGGTTAGGAAGCTATTAGCAAACACAATGTGTAAACATATTTCTGGAACACCCTGTAATTACTTAATTGTATACATCCCACCATAAGTTACAAGCATATACATCAGCTGACTGGGCCACTGCCGTAGAGTTTGACTTGGCAGTCTCCCTTTTCCGAGGTGAACAGAAGGATGTATTTCAGGGAAGAGTTATTTGGATGTTGGTGGTCAGCGAAAGGACTAGGGGTTTCTAAGCTGTGACTCGTTGAAAACTGTCACCGTTGGTAAAGGCCCTTTGATCCAAGGCACTATGAGATTCCAAGTTAATTGGTGAGGAGTCTGATGCAGGGGGTGGGGTGCACATCTTGCCCCCTTCCCATTAGCGGACGCTCGTGACCTTGATCCTTACAGATTCTATGGCAGGACCGGCCAAAGCCTTTAATGGGGGCCCTTGGCAGAATTTGATTCGGGTGTCCTCGGCGTCTGTTAGTGTTCTCTCTCGATTGCTTCTTGGCTCCTTCCAGTGGCCATGGAGCCTTAAGCAGCCGCTTAGTTCGCTTATACTATCGGTCTGTTTTGATGTCTGGTGTGGTCCGTCTGTTCGAATGGCGCAAGAGATTGTAAACATCCATGAATGTCAAGAACCGGGAACATTTTTTTTTTTAAATCTTTTTTTTTTTTAAATCGAACAAATCGATCGATATGCCCAGCATCAAAATGTTCGCAGAAAATTTTGTCTCTATCGATAGAGTGACTGTTCGGGCAAACTTTGCGCTCGAAAATCTGAACATGATAAAAAAATTTCAGGCAAAGGTTGTCTTCAATGAGACTGTTCACCGACGAAATCTCTCGTGATACTCAACACGAATGCACGTGACAGGCATTGTTCTCTGTATAATTGAGCGAGCATACAGAGGGACATGTTCGTTCAATTTCAACAAAAAAATTTTTGAATTGACGCGTTGCTTGATTTTCAAGCCCGTAATGTCCACTCCAAGCGATTCAAACTGAAACTGCCAACAAACTGGAACCTTTAGGAGTTGTTTACACGTGTTAATTGGTCAATCTATATCACGTGGTTCAAGCAGGCGCGCTGTAGTGCCTCTTACTCAGTCCGAGTTCCGTTATTTGAAAGCCACGCGTCGTAAATGTTTGACATATATATTCATGTGAAGTGCTACCTAAATTTTCGGAGAATTTCAGCAAATTGATCAATCATTTCAATTCATCAATTTACTCGGAGTTTCTCAGGTCTCATGGGATATTTCACACATCTCCCAAGTACAACGAAGTAAAGAAACCTTTTTCCGTGTTTAATTTTCACCAGGAAGACATTAAACACCTTGAGTAGCTCATAATTGGGAGAACAGGTGGGAAAGTTCACTATTAAATTGGTGATAGAGGCGGGCACTTGGAAGAAATCATACAGCTTTCATTTTTTTGCTCACGACCAAGATGTAAGATCACCCAAGTTGTGATTTTTCTTTATTGTCTAGAGTTTTTCACCATTATGACGGATATAACTTATCTATATATTGAACATGAGAATGTTTCACCCACCAAATTATGACTTTCAAAATAATGCTTATGCTTATTGAAAGGATAGCAAAGATTATACCCCACAAGGCCACGAAAATCTTCGAGAATCATGAAAACACGTGGATATTACTTTTATAAACCTTTCCTCCAAATGGACTAAATATCAATTTATATATATATATATATATATATATATATATATATATATATATATATATATATATAGATTGATAGATAGATAGATAGATAGATATGCAGAACAGGATCGAGTGGTGGAATATAGTCAAGGTACGTCCCAAGTTCACCAATGCAAACCGATATATAAAATTAACTTATTAATGCCGTGATTCGATCGTGTGATCGGGAGACTGACAGGCGATTGACTTATTCAGAAAATAACATTTTTTGAATAGCACGTCTCTTCTGTCGTATCTCATTCGATCCGCCTCTTCCCTTCCGTTTTTATTGTCGTACTTAGGATGAAGAGGGAAAAGGCGAAATTTACTTTTTCTCAAACTGCATTTCTTTGAGTATTAGGCTTGTTGTGCCGCCAGTCAATTGTTTTGTGATGGATATAGGCCTGTCATGTTCTTCAAATCTGTCCATATTCAAGAACAGGAATAGACACGAACATAATCTAGGGAGGGATAGGACATTTTTTTTTTATATATATGTTTATGAAAGTCGGCTTATCTATTTCTGAATCGAAATGACAGAAGGAAAAGGATAGATAGATTGATAGATAGAGAGAGAGAGGGAGAGAGAGAGAGAGGAACAAAGATAGATAGATAGATAAAACAAACCTACGTAGATAGAGAGAGTTATGAACAGACTGATATTGATAGATAGATTGATAGATAGATAGATGGATAGAGAGAGAGAGAGAGAGAGAGAGAGAGAGAGAGAGAGAGAGAGAGATGAAAGATCACTAGGGTTAACCACTTTTTCATAAACTACATTTCCTCCCAGGCAGACTATATTCCACCACTCATGCTTTGCGTGAGTATATATATATATATATATACATATATATATATTGGTAGATAGACAGATGAGAATAGACTGAGATAGATTGATATATAGATAGATAGATTGATACCAACAAGGGTAAACCACTCTCTCATAAAGTGCATTACCTCACAGGCAGTAGTAATAGTTGAAAACTTTTGCAATCATCGTCCAACTTGACAGGGTTCAATTAGGTACAAACATGTATACGCACATTAGGCATATTATATAAACATGTATATAAATACATACGTACACATTCCAAACGCACACACACGCAAATGCACGCACATATACTTATAGATACACACACATATATAGATATATATATATAGTCGAGTTATCAACAAGAATTGAGCCTGATACGTTTTATCACCATGAGCAAAATGTTTGCATTCAACGGTATAGGTGAATAATTACCTAGGCAATAATAAACTGAGTTATTGAATATATTTTGTAAATGGCGATTATATGACAAGTTCTAGAAGAATATGAACTCGTCTTTAACGTCTCGACAAATGATTCAAAGATGGCCACGTTCCTTTGTGTAAGAGGGTCTGGGTCTGGCTTCCAGTGCTAGGCTACCAAACACAGTCGCTTCAATAATACTATTGTAGAACGTACTGACCAGTTGTCATTAAAAACAACCAGCAATTATAAGATAGAATAAAATTAGTGATAAAATAATTGTAATAATGAAGAGTGTATCGACCAAGAGAGCGGTCATAAAAAAGCGACAATGTTAACATCGAATAAAAATAATATGATAATAGTAATAATGAAGAGAGTATCAACCTAGAGAGCTCTACTAAAAAGTAACAATAATTAGATGGTATAAAATTAGTAATCAAATTGTATTAATGTTGTGGCAATAATGAATAGGATATTGATATTGTATGTTGTAATAAAAGTCAACAACAATAAGATGCTATAAAATTGGTAATAAAATGGAATTAATAATTAATAATGTATCGATCTCGAGATTCCGTATGAAAAAAAGAATTGAATGTAGTTAGAATTAGCTATACTTATTAGCAATGATAAATACTACCAGCCATTTGTCAATGGAGGTTTGGTATCGACCCTTGATTTTAGTTCTGTAAGATTTCTTATCCATTCACAAGAGCAAAATGTACAAGCCTGGTTGCTGCAAGGTCAAACTCCACTACTGCTTCCATTCCGATTGAAGATTATTACCGGAAGTTTCGTTTCGTCATGTATGATAAATTATTGAACATACATTTTCGTCCATATTTGAGACTTTTCAGTTAGGTTCAGTCTTTAAGAGAGCCCTCTACTAATCACTTGGTCGTGATTTCCAATCATGGTAGGGAGATGTTGATTTTATATATCAGTTTTGGTTTAGTGTAACGGTACGGACAATATCGTGAAGAGTTTACTGCCATAAATTTTGCGAGGATTGTTCTTGTAATGGTAGAAAAAACAAAGTCAACTCCAGACTTAGGCAGGAGATTGACAAATGAACAATAAGTCATTCATCAGCAGCAGCCTTTAGCACCCGTTGTTGGACATAGAACCTGCCCAAGATTCACCAAACCTCTGTATCCCTAACACCTGTTTTTCTCTGTTATACTGCGATGTCTAGTGACCTGTCCGTGTGATGCCGATCATGATTCTCTCCTGAGTACATTGTGTGGTTTTCAGTTCGAGGGTCAGTCTCTGGGTTAACTTCTGTGTCCCAGTTCCATTGGTGACGATTGGGAAGATGCATTGGTTGTTTACCCCGTTTTCAAGGACTAATGAGATTTTCCCGTTCTTAATAGTATTCAAATGTAGGTGAACCATTACGAATAATGCTGCAGAGATACGAATAAAGAGTGCATTCCCCTAAATTAGGCGAGGATTGATCTTGTTCCATCGGCAGAGCAAGCTCAACTTTCAAAAACAAATCGATCCCAATAATCCTAAAAAGAAGAGTATTCAACAATGCATTCTCCTGATAGTCACCTCTGGAGCTGAAACATTGAACCTAACCAAGAGACAGACTCGCAAACTGAGAGGTATGCAACGTGTGTATGAGAGAATCATGCTCAACCTCACGTGGAGAGATCTCAAGACAGCACAATATATCAGGAAGAAAACGGGGTCCAAGACATAATATAATCAATTAGAAAACTCAAATGGCAATGAGCTGGTCATGTTGCAAGAATAAAAGACAAACGATGGACATCACGACTCACGACATGGATCCCCAGAGATCACTTGAGAAACCGAGGCCGACAGAACACAAGATAGAGAGATGAACAGGACAGATTCAGGAAATACTGGCTCCGTGATGCCCACGATAGAGAAGAGTGGCTAATCCTGGGGAAGGTCCACGTCTAACAACGGACGTTAAAAGACTGATGATGATGATGATGATGATGATGATGATGATGATGATGATGATGATGATGATTACGTTTTTCTTATCAGGGTAGAAAAACAGTCAACCCCAGCCTCCGTCTTAGACAGGAAATTGACAAAAAACAAAAAAAAACAAAAAAAAAAAAAAAACTTTTAACGTTTCAATCTCTAATCAGAAACAGTCTCATTGCAGGAACTCGACTGTTGCCTTTCCTGGCATCAGATCTAGAACAACAACATTGATAATCTTCGTCGGTCGCTTTTACCATCAGCTGATAATTGCATTTCAAAAGAAGGACGGTAAGAGAGATGTGGGCTAGATTAAAGATAAGCAAAAATAAACAAAATCACACACACACACACACACAAAAAAAATAGCAAAGATAAAAGAGAAGGAAAATTACTTTATTTCACTCTCTGTCGACTGCCAAGACGCTGAATAAAAAGAAGAGACGATCTCCTGAACGAGATACGGGTAATTGCATCATCTACCCGGACCACCCTGATTAGTTTCAACTTTGGAGGAGGCTAACCTGATTAAATATGAAATATGAAATGATTAAACTCCGAAAAGAATTCTTTTCTATTTCTTTGAGCGGCTTCGCTTTTAAATGATAGAATTCGTCGAGATGCTTATGGATGCATTACTGTCGTTAACGACTGTGTATAAACGAGAAAGATATATATATATATATATATATATATATATATATATATATATATATATATATATATATATATATATATATATATATATATATGTATATATATATATATATATATATATATATATATATATATTGAGAGTGAATGAGAGAGACAGAGAGAGACAGAGAGAGAGAGAGAGAGTGAGAGAGATGCAAAGAGAGAGAGATAGAGAGAGATAGCGAGAAAAAGATAAATAGAGAGAGAGTGAGGAAGGGAGATAGAGACAGAGCGAGAAAAAGATAGATAGATAGATTGATAGATAGATAGATAGAGAGAGAGAGAGAGAGACGGACAGACAGACAGACAGAGACAGAGACAAAGACAAACAGAGATACGTGCGTGCGAGTCTGAGGGATGGGGGTTGAAGACTGTGTATACCCGAGTAAGGGACAGACAGACATCTGGACTGGGTGACAGGCAGGAGAAAAAGAGCGAGAGAGGGCGAGATATAGATATAGATAGGTAGTGGGAGGGATAAATTCTGTGTTCTGTGCATTTGAATGTTGGTGGGGTGTGGATTGTTGCTCTATGTACACGAGATAGAGACAGACAGATGTATACATTGATAGAAAGTGGGGGAGAGGGGGGAAAGAGGGCGAGAGAGAGAGGGGAGAGTGATTACATGTGTGAGTGAGTGCATGTGTATTTGGGAAAGATGGAAGATTGACTTTAACCTGTTGATGTAATCGATGGGGGCCGATCAGGGTATTGAATTCACACTTACTCGCCGAGGAATATTGATTTTTGCGTTCAATATTGTTTTGAGTTTTCTTTATTCTTTTCTCTTTGGAGAAAAAAATCAATTAGAGAACGAGACAAATGTGCAAAGTTTAGAAAAATTGAAAGAAAAATGTTGGCTGACAGAGAGAAAGGACAAAAATGTATAATGATTTGAAGAGGAGAAACTGGAGAGAGAGAGAGAGAGAGAGAGAGAGAGAGTGAATGAGAGGGAAAAAAGGAGAGGAAAAACGAGTTGTGAGAAAGAGAAGCAAGTAACGGAGTGAAAAAGAGAGGGGGCTGATGGAGAAGAAGAAGAAGTAATGGTTAGAAAATTGAAGAAGAAGAAGAAGAAGAAGAAGAAGAAGAAGAAGAAGAAGAAGAAGAAGAGGAGAGGGACGAAACATTGGAAATGGTCGATGTGTGTGGGGAAGGAGCTGAAGTCAAGAAGAAGAGAAGTGAGAAATAGAGAATCAACAAAAGAAGGGTGGAATAATAAGTGTGCAGTAGATGAACCAGGAAGGGGGATATATCAGAAGAAAAAATTCCAAAGAAAGGGAGAGAGCGTGTTAAAAAAAACAAACAAACAAAAAAACACGATATAAAAACCTGAAAACAAATTTACGTATAGGCTTTCGTTATTCACTCAATAGAAAACAGTCACGTGACCAATGTCTTTTGGTTGCATACCGTGTTAGTGCTGCTCAATTAAAAAAATTAAAAAAAAGAAGGGGTGATTAATGAATGAATTACTTTTATCCCCAGTTGTTGGGTGACGATCACTTGAAAAGCCTCAGTCTTCGAAAACAGGAGTGAAACCTGCTGGACACTAACTAAGGGATCAATCTCGCAGAAACTCTCATTGCAAATTAATCCATCCACCAAAAAACCTAACTATCTTGGAAACGAATTGTCAAAATGACAAAACGGCCGCATTTTAGACAAAACAAGTTGTGGATACTTGAATTTTCAGCCTGCTAGCTCTATTGGTGCCTGTACACGTGATACATACATATATAGCCATCCAAACCAACTGAAAAAAACAACAACCATGTAGATGGTTTCGGTTGACGTTTGCTAAGAACAGAAAAAAAAAAGCTTTGGATCATACTGAAGAATATCTGAATATTGTTATAAATCAGGTACTCTGTATATCATCGACAGAGTCATGAATTGCGCAACTCTTCAAAGAGTTGAGCACAGGGACAAACAAGAGAACGAATCAAAATTAAAGCTGACTGACTTGCGCCTGATCGTAGATAAATCCCAACAAGAGATTAAAACTGTAATAGTGTGTCATTGCGGTTCGATGGCTCAACTGCGAATGACAAAATTTTCATTCATATTACCTATCAAAAATACAGTGCATATGTTATGTTTGCTTCAAGTTCTCGATACAGTGAAGGCAGGGTTAGAATCAAGGAAGAGTTAATAGAGAAGACACTTTGCTGGTTAGAGTTTATGACGTATTGAATGAAACATTAAGGGTCATATTTGTTCCTCTCTCATTCGGAGAGCAAGGAAGATGTGTATACTACATAGAGGTTTACGTAAATATGCATGTATCATGGTATCTATGTTGTGAAGTGCGTATCTTTCAGTTCACCCAATAATGATCGACTTACACCCTGATCGTGTTGAGTCCATACCACAAGGACGTAACCCGGACGCACGCCAAGGTATAGCCGTATATTGGAAGCAAAGCGGAATCGGGTATTAAAACAGCATCATCTTTTAAAATGGCTGATATTCAGTGAAAGTGGTTTTCGAGAACATAAACACAGGTTGATGGAGGTAAAATTCGAATTACAGGAACTGCATAGCAATCGTATGATTAGATAAACTCTGAGAAGAAAAGAGTGTGAATGCTACGAGCATCTGCAATCACACTTTGAAGTAATTCAGAGGAAGAAGAGAAGGGAAATTCTATGAACGAATAAATCGAATAACATGCGAATAATGAGAGAATAAGTAGGAGAACAAACAGGTCCGGTTAGTCACTCAATAGAAACCGTCCCGAGACTGACGTCGTTTGGAATCATTAGGGGTGATCAATTAAAAAATTGAAAAAAAAAAGAAGGATGATCCACGAATAAATTACATCTCTCGCCTTTTGTTGGGTGATGATCGCTAAAAAGTCTGGATTGAAAAAAAAGCCAGCAAGAAAGCTGCCAGGCATAAAATGAGGAAGCAAAACCTACTTAGGAATGAAATTTCAAAAAAAACAAACAAACAAACAAAACTTTTTTCATATACATTTGATAAATAGTAAATATTCAAATAGCTTCATTGTGGCGACCTGTACGACTGAGATATACATACACATCCAAACATACACAGATAGATGGATACATACATACATACACGGAAACTCAGCAAGCTAGCCAGACCAACTTAAAAACTGAAGAAAACTATGCTGACAGTTTTGATTGATAGTTTCTAACAACGGAAGTAAACGAAGGCGAGGGACCAACAGGAAGGAAAAACAATAAAATGAAAAAGGTATTAAGGAACAAGAAAACAGAAATAAATAATGAAAGACGGAAGAAAAAGAGAAACAGAGGAAGGACGAGGGAAAGGAACACAGGAAAAGAAATAAGAATAAAAAAGAAATATATGAAAAGAAAAGAAGGTAGGATAGTTTGGCTATCTTTGCAAAGAAGCATCATGTAACCATTTTGATCTAGACAATGCCTATATTGGCCATTTAAAATGGCTAAAAGTGGCTAATTTTACACCCCTGTTCAAAATAAATCTGTTACAAAAATTCACACATGGGCATTTTTAATGTGATCCCCGGATAATTTTATTGGTCACTCTGAAATGAAATGAAATCTACTGTTCATTTATTTTCTTAATTAAATATACCCAACAGTCATTCTTTCATAGATCTGGCCACTTTTAGCTTTAGAAAAATAGCTCATATAATATAGCTACACGATGCATCTTTGCAAAGATGGCCAAATAAGTTTATGAAAACAACGAAGTGAGAAAATAGAAGAAAAGAAGAATGATTGAAAAGAAAGAGAAACAAAAGGGTCACAAGGATGAGAGGGAAGTTAAGAAGGGTGCATGAGTCTATGAAAAGGGAGGAAGAGAGAAGAAAAAGAAAAAAAGAGAGAGAATACAATAAGAAGGCGAGGATGAATTTGGTTGATGGAAAGGTTGGGAGAAAAACAAAAACGTAAAAGAAAATGAAAATGAAATAAGCGAGGTAGATGTTAGAGAGAGAGAGAGAGTAAGAGGAAGATAGATATGGAAGGGTGGGCTCGTAGGGAGATACAGACAGAAATGGAGAATTAGGGTGAAGAGAGAGAGGGAGGGTAGAGGTAGATAGAGGGAAAGAGAGGTATACGAGAGAGAGAGAGAGAGAGAGAGAGACAAAGAGTAAAGAAAGGTTTGGAATGGAGATAGGGGTAGGAGAATGATAAGATATGAGCCAGAGATAGAGTGAGAGAGTTGTAGTAGAAAGATAGTTGGGGATGAACAACATATATATATATATATATATATATATATATATATATATATATATATATATAAGAGTATAAAATGTGAGTTCGTTCTTAACAGTAATAACTATTACGCGAGATCCTTTTTTCTTTACGAACATCTAACTACAATTGTGGCGTAAGGAGATCTTGCCTTGTAATATACAACTGCGTAGTAAACCTTTTTCTCTCCCTTCACTCTGTCTCCTTTCATACCGTATTTTATTAGGAAGACTCCTGCTTCACAAAGAAAGGTTGAATCCTTACACATACAAACGCGCACACGCATTCACACCTTTGTACACACTGCACACAGTGAGACATGCTTGCTCGCACCATCTACAAAGCTCGTCAATCCTACACACGCACACAAAGTTATTTCACACTTCATTCATTCATCCTTGTTGTCATTATTATTATTATTATTATTATTATTATTATTATTATTATTATTATTATTATTATTATTATTATTGTTGTTGTTGTTGTTTTTGTTGTTGTTGATGTTGTTGCTGTTGTTGTCGTCGTAGATATTTGTATTATTCGTCTCTTTGTGGAATTGTTTGAGCTAGCTGTAATTGTAAATGTAAGATTGAACATTAGGGCGTGTTATTCCGAAAATTTAAAACCAGTCGAGAAGCAACCGTTGAAAGATAACTGTTTGAAGTAATGGTGCTCTTGCACACACACACACACATACACACACACATACACACACACGCTGGCACGCATGCACATGTACAGATAAACATACATACAAACGTACACGCATAAAAAGTGACAATAAAAACAGCAAACAAATGTAAGAGTGAATTCGGTGATGAATTCACGTAGGAAAAGAAGTGGGTGACGGGTATGTTGGAAAACGAAACTGAAAGTAGGTTTAGAAACGAAAGTGAAAGTAGGTTCATGGTAAATGTTATACAGAAGAAACATTCGGCGAATAATGATAAAGCCGAAAAAGAATGGGATACAACAGTAAGAAAGAGAGAGAATGGAAGTGAGAGGAGGTGGATCGTAGAAGAATAGAAAAGAATTGCAAAAAGAACTGCGAGAAGAAATGAGACAAAGGAAGGAAAAGATTGATCAGGGAGGGTGAAAAAAAAGAAAGAGGGTGAGCACTGAGATAAAGAAGTTTTAGTTGAGTAAATAGACAAAAAAAGGAGAAGTAATCCTAACATAAAGGAAAATAATGAAAAACTGAGTAAGGAAAAACTGATATTTCACAAGTACAATAAGTCCCCTCTCCCCTAAAAAAATATTCTGTAGATATGAACACCAATTGGAAACAAAAATCACGCGCTTTACAATTCGATTAGATCAACGAAATATCACATCAAGCATCTCTATAGCTCAACCAAATTTGGAATGCATAATCAATGGACGCAGGGAATGCTTTAGAGTAAACAGTTCTGAGAAAACAAATTCAAAAGCTTTCACAGGATTGTTCTATTCACAGTATACCTATAATGCTGAGCTGAACCCCTAACTTCTGTTCAATTTATATACATGTATATATATATATATATATATATATATATGTATATATATATATATATATATATATATATTGAACATAATATCCTTCTCACCTGTGCACTTAACTCAGTTGTGAATATTAATCGATCAGACATTATACAGTGAAAATATCAGATCGGTGTTCGGAACTCGACTTGCCACGGACTAATTGGTTAACACTCACACACACACACAAACACACACACACATACACACACACATTCACTCACACACACACACACACACACACACGTGCACTCACATACACACACATATACACACACAAAAAAAACTTCGCCTATGCACTAAATTCAGTTATGAAAAATTATTGATCAAACATTATTCAGTGAAAATATCAGATCAGAAAACAGAACTCGTCTAGCCACGGGCTAATTGGTAAACAGTTATACCCTCCCCCCTATATATATATATATATATATATATATATATATATATATATATATATATATATATATATATATATATATATATATATATATGCGTGTATTTGTATCTATGAGTGTTAACAAATTAATCCGTAGCTAAACGAGTTCTGAATTCTGATCAGATATTTTCACCGTATGATGTTTGATCGATAAATTTTCACAACCGAGTTTAGTGTGTGTTTGTATGTGTGTGTGTATGTGTGTTTATGTGTATGTGTGTTTGTATAAACATCATATATATATACTTATACGTAGTATGAGAGAAAGAAGAAGAGACTGAAAGAGAAAGATAAACAAATATTCGTCAAGCGAGGAAGAAAAGAAGATGTGACAAAATTGAAGGAAGGAAAGAAGGAAGGAAGAGAGAAAATATTAAAAAAAAAAGGATCGAAAAGAAAAATGCAGGGATCAAGGAACAAAAGAATCAGAGAACGAGTTGCGTGCGCGGGTGCCTACGTGTGTGAAGCTATCAAATCAGAGAATAATGTTTAATGTTATAATAGAGTAAAAAGAAAATAAAACTTTGAAAGAAGGAATGACTGTAAGAAGAGAGACAGAAAGAGAGACAGAGAAAGAGAGACAGAGAGACAGAGAGACAGAGAGAGAGAGAGAGAGAATAGGAAACGACCAGTAAAAATGGTACAGTGTCAGAGGGAGAGAAAAAATCCAAAAAAAGAAACAAAAGAAAAAAAAAAGAATGAAAAGAGACTGAAAAGAAATCGACAGAGGAAGAGAGGGAGAGAAACCAGTAAGAGTAATGCAGTGTGGGGTGTAGGGAATCAGCGGGGTGCGAAAAATGAAGAAAGGGAGGAGAAAAAAAGAAAGAAGGAGAAAAAGAGAAAGAAAGAAAGAAAGAAAGAAAGAGGAAAAAAAAGAAAGGGAATAAAAATGGTTTCGAGCGAAATAGGAAGACGAAACAAGTAAATATTGTACAGAGGGCAGGGTTGGTAGTATAAGTGTGAGAAAATTTGAAAGAAAAAAAGAAAGAAAGAAAGAAACCAAGAAAGAAAGAAAGAAAGAAAGAAAGAAAGAAAGAAACCAAGAAAGAAAGAAAGAAAGAAAGAAAGAAACCAAGAAAGAGCGAAAGAAAGAAAAGAGAGGAAGAGTGCTGAGTCGTCAGAGGTTGGGGTGGTGATAGGTGCAGGACTGTGATGAAAGACAAAAATACAGAGGGTTTGCGCTACCTCTATGAAGGCTACCTACAAAACAAATGCCGAATGTTATTTTCCTTTTTTTTTTTTTGTAAAAGCGAAAATGTAGCATCCTTTGAGAATCGGGGAAACCTGTAAAAGAGAGAGAGAGAGAGAGAGAGAGAGAGAGAGAGAGAGAGAGAGAGAGAGAGAGAGAGAGAGAGAGAGAGAGAGAGAGAGAAAACTCTCGATGGGTGGGATGCAGTGAAAAGGCAAGAATATGTACTGACGGGAGGAAATATACATCTTGATGAACTGATGGCAGGCCTTATCGTAACTGACCAGTTTATAAAAGACGGATCTTTGCGATAGGCAAACAGATATCCCTGAGCAGGGAGCTAAATAGATAGGCGAGGGGGATAACCTGCAAGTCTGTTCATATCTATCTATTTATCTATCTATCCATGTGTCTGTATGTCAAATCTTTCTTTGATGAACCGAGGATTTTTGAGGACTACAAAACGAAACCCATGAGCGTACTAGTTAGTGAGTTGTGAAGAATAACACTCATGTTTTTTTTCTGGCATGTGAAAAATACGGATCCGTGCCCTTTCACAAGACCATCACCTTCATTTGCTTTACGTCAATCTTTTGCATACGTTTTGCAATGAGTCGTTATGGAGGCACTTAGCCGTTATGGAGGCAGCGTACACCTTATTTGCTCCAGTCTCTTGTACCTCCCAGTACCACAACGTATGACGACTCGGCCTCAAATACCGTTTTGGGGTCTGGGAGCTCTCACATAATTTTGCAATGTCCAATCAAATGTCAGTAAACATTTAGCTTTGCAAAATCAGGATCGACAATCTCTAACAAAGCACGAGCTGTTTTTGCCATAGTTAATACGTCAAGTTGAAAATATTACTAATCCAGAAGCTGACCAAGTACAGCCTCCCATACCACTTTCCTGAACTACTGCATTCCTGTACAAATAAAAAAAACTTTTGTAAGTCGAAATGGCTTAAACCGAAGAAGCAATTACCATTGATTTATATGGAAAACATTCTTGAGCGTTCCCTACCCCTAAAAGGCTGATGGTATGCAGAGTTGTCGGAGAAAGCAATGATCTGGGGTACTGGGAACAGGGTGTAACAGAGACCGGGAGAGGATGCTTTGCCTCTATAACGGCTCGCTGCAAACCAAACGCCGAACGCTATGTTTCCTTTTTCCGTTTTCTTTGTAAAAAGTTTGTTGCCTGCAGTGCAGTCATTACTCAATGAATTATTCGGACAGACATCTTTGTCTTTGTTATGCTCACAGGTGTATTTTACATCCGGTGTTGATGGAAGTTTTCAGAAGAAACGTCAACATACGTTTCTACAGTTTTCTAAGATAGTTTGTCTGGCTGGCTGGTTGTCGATGTATGTATCTCGTGTGCAGGATGCACCAACGAATCTAGAGGGCTGAAAATCTAAACATTTACTCCTTATTTTGTCGAGAAAAATACATATTTTCTCTTATGAATAAATCCACCCCGAAATAGGTTTTTCAGTGAATGATTAGATGAAAGGGGATCAATGTTAAGTTCGCACATTCACGCTTGTTTCTTTTTGTTTGTTTTTTTTCTCAAATTAGGCCTCTTTTCAGTGACCACCGCCCAACAGTGTATATTCATTGATATCTCTTTTTCTCAATTTCTTTTTAATTGATCTCCCCAAAATGGCATGTTGCCAAAAGACATAAGATGTGACGATTTCAATTGAGTGACTAAACAGAAAAATTTTTATTTATCTATTTATTTTTTATCCCGATCTCCAATTCTTAGCTGGTCAAGCGACAAGAATTCGTCTGACACAGATACTTCCAATTCAAAATTTAAAAAAGACATAATTTGATTAGTGAGTAGACTATTTAATTATGACGATGAATATCAATAGCATTCCCCCGTGTATGTGCGGGTGTGTATGTTTGGGTTTGTATGTGTGTGCGAGTGAGTGGAGGCATATGTTAGTGTGAGTTTGCTGAAGCATATGTGTGTGTGTGTGTGTGTGTGTGTGTGTGTGTGTGTGTGTGTGTGTGTGTGTGTGTGTGTGTTTGTGTGCGTGTTTTTGTGTGGAGACATGTTTGAGAGTGTTTATGGAAGCATATGTTTGTGTGTGTTTGTGGAGGTATAAGTTCGTGTGTGTTTGTAGAGGCATATGTGTGTGTGTGTGCGTGTAGAGGCATACATTTGTGCGTGTGTGTGTATGGAGGCATATATTTGTGTATGTATGTGTGTGGAGGCATATATTTGTGTGTGTGTGTGTGTGTGTATATATGTCCGTGCGTGTTTTTATTTGTGTGCATCAGCGTCTTAGTGTGCGTGCAAGTGTAAGTGTGTGTGTGTGTGTGTGTGTGTGTGTGTGTTATTGTGTTTGCATTTGTGTAAAAGAGTGTCTTTATATGCGTGCATATGTATGTGTGTGTGTGCGTTATTGTGTTTGCATTTGTGTAAATGAGTGTCTTTGTATGCGTGCGTATATGTGTGTGTGTGCATGTAGCCTTTTGCTCGATTTGTGCGATTAATTTTCATCACATGGATTGTGTGCATTCACAAGGAAGGAGATTGAGTTGGAAAATCGATTTTTGTCGTGTAAAATAAATGCTTCCTTCATCATTGGTTACGTAGTTTTGGATATACCCTCGTATATCAGCAACATTTTGATACTCCATCTATCTCTGTGCATTCGTATCTATCTATCTATCCATCTATCTATCTATCTATCACAGTATATTCATCTCTCTATATATTTTCCCCTATATCTATCTATTTATTTATCTGACGAATATTTTCGTTCAACTCTCTAATCATATAACTTTTCAGAGGTCTAACCAGGCCCGCGCATGTATGCACACCCGCATTCTCCTGCGCAGCCGTGATGTTGGTGGTGATGGTGACGGTGATGGTCGTCATAGAATTGTGTAATGCCGAAAGACCATCCGCGCGCGCGCGCGTGTGTGTGTGCGGCGTGCGTGCGTGTGTGTGTGTGTGTGTGTGTGCGTGTGTGTGTGCGCGCGCGCGCGTGTGTGTGAGTGTGCGCGCATGTGCGTGTGCGTGTCCGAGTGTGTGTGTGTGTTTCCCCTGTGCACGCTGAGTGGAGACAACGGTCGGGCCACTACTAAACCATAAACGCTCACCGCCTCTCTTTCCCGATGGAATTGAAAATTCTTCTCAAATCGCCGATGGATTGCGAATATTCCGAGAAAATATGTTATTCTCATTCGCGCTTTTAACTCCTTCGCTATCTCCTTCAACATTTTCTCCTTCGTTCCGTTTTCTCCATTCGTTATTTTTTTTTTCGTCGTTCGTTCTTCTATTCGTGTGTTCACTTGGTTGGTAAATGTGCTTCCGATCTATCTATCTATCTATTTATCTATCTATCTATCTATCTATCTATGTATGCATGTATCCCTTTCACTTTATCTTTCTCTCTTTCCGTCTGTCTGTCTCTCTCTATTTTTTTCCCATAATTCCAGCCCCTTACCCCACGCTATCTATCTATCTATCTATCTATCTATCTGTTTGTATGTATGCATGTATCCCTTTCACTTTCTCTTTCTTTCTCTCCGTCCGTCTGTCTCCCTGCCTGTCTGTCTGTCTGTCTGTCTGTCTCTCTCTCTCTCTCTCTCTCGCTATTTTTTTTCCATAATTTGGTCTGTACACTTAACCAGCCCCTCACCCCACGCTATCTATCTATCTATCTATCTACCCTATTCTCTTCATATCTATCTATCTATCTATCTATCTATCTATCTATCTATCTATCTATCCAAGATGCTGCTTTCCACTGATAGTAACATAATTCACTACAGTATTTGAACATAGTTAAAAAGAGGATATCTAATGCAGATTTTCAAGGTAGGCATGGTGCAAATAATATCCCCCATCGCAGTTAATACAATCGTGTTTTTGTAAAATCCTTCATAACAATGCCGACTATCTATGACTATAAATGTGCCTTACTCTTAAATGAAGTTTCATACTTATTTGAATTAAAACTTAGATCCATTCCTTTTTCTTCTTTTCTTCTTTTCGTCAACCAAAACTATCGATGTAGGTCTTCAGTTTTTAAGTTGGTCTGGCTGACCACCTGAGTATGTATCTCGCTTATAGTTCGCGCCAATAAAGCGAGAGAGTTGGAAATTTGACTTCGCATTCCTAATTATGCCAAGAGAAGACTTCAAAAAAAAAATTCCCTCAAAATAGATTATCCGTGAGAGGTTCAATTTGCAATATATGTTCATGCTAAATCGATCCCTCAGTTTGTATTCAGCAGCATTCATGCCTCTTTTTTAATACAAACATTTTTTCGAGATCACAGTCCAACAAAAGGTGAACGGAGTAACTTATCCATTGATCATCCCTAACAGGGCATGCTGCCAAAAGGTGTTGGTCATTTGACAGTCTCCATTCGAGACCGTTTTATTTTTTTTAATCATTTCTATTGTTCCTTCAGTCATTGTTTTATTTATTGCGATTTTCCTTCCCATTATTTATTAGAGTTTTTCATTTTTACTTTGTTACTTTTTTCGTTATCTTTTTTCATTCATTACTTCTATCGCTCTTTGTTCATTCGTTCACTTATTCGTTCTTTCTTTCATCCTATCGTTTATTCTTGTTTTCATTCCCACCGCATCTCACTTACAATTTCTGAAATTTAGCTTTTTTTTTTGCTATTTTGTCCTTCTATTATCATTTCTTTCATTCCTTATTTCAACAATTTCACATCATTCATTCATTCATTCCATCGTTCATTTTCATTCCGTCGTTTTTTCATTCAATCATTGTTTTGTCTCGATCGGATTTTCATTCCCATTATTCGTTCGCATTGTCTTATATCATTTACATGTTTTACTTCCTGGTACCTCGTTCTTTTTCATTAATTTAAATTCCTTCGTTAATATTTATTTAATGAATAATATTTATTTATTTAATATTTATCTAATATTTTCTTTTCAATTTCCGTTTTCATTCACTCATTTTTTTTCGTTCATTTCTTTCATTCCATCATTTTTTCGTTCGATTTTCATTCTTGTATTCATTCGTACATACTTCCATTTTATTTGTTTTCCTCCTTTTTTTTTTTTTAGATTTTTATGTATATTTCTCTCGTTATTTTCCTTCTATTGTCGACAATCTTTCCAATAATTCACTCGTTATTTCATTTGATCGCGTTTTCCTGATTTTCTTTCCATTATTCATTCGTGTGATATTTCCTTTTTTCATTTATTTATTCATTCTTATCAAAGGTTTTTTTCCCTTTAGTATTTTCTACATTAGCTTTAAAATTTAAATTTATTCTATCAATCCTAATTACTTTTATCCAAAGATTTGTCATTATCTAAGCTCCTCACTACCTCAGTTACATTAATGCTTTGATATTTTATACATTTCAATGATTTTCTTTGTCTAATGTATTCTTCCATCGCTTCATAAACGTTTATTCATTCGTTATTTCGTTTCACTTCAAACTTCAGTCTTCTTTCGTCTTTTCTGTTTTCCTCCATCCATAACACACAGAAACTCTTTTCTTCCCATCTGTCTTTCGTTCTTTCTTTTTTCATTTATCTCCCTTGTGACCACCTTTCTTGTCATCCCTATGTTTATATCGTTAGAAACTTCATTCTTCTTTCTCCTCTTCTGTCTTCTTCCATTCTCTCTTTCTTTCATTTGATTTTCTCTCCTTTTTTTTCTACCCTCCTATCGTCCCCACGTTTATTCATCCGTTATATCACTACATTTAAACTCCATTCTTTTTTTAAATTCTTCTTTCATCCATCACTTTTTAAAATATCCAAAACTCTTTCCTTCCCAACTTTCTTTCTTTTTTCTTTCTTTTAATCTTATCTCCCCCCCTTTTTTTCAATTTGGTCGTCCTCAAATTTATTCATTTCGTTTAATCAAAACTTCATTCTTTTTCATCTTTTCATTTTTTCTTCTCGTTTTCACCACATTCTTTTCTTTAAATTTCGGCTCTTCCTTTCTTTCTTTGTCACTATTTCTATCTTCTTTCTCTTCACCGTATATGTCGGCGTATATGTCGACTCTTCGAGGATCAATTCTTTCTGTAATAGACCGGATTAGTCTGTTTTGACCCCATGAACGTAACTCTGATGGGCAGTATGCTGCCTTATGTTGGAGAGACGAGTTATCCGGCGAATATTGGACTAAACTTTAATTAACATCAAGTTTCGGGGTCGACTTAAACGCTTGCATACACGGTATCTCTCTATCTTTCGCGTTCTCCGTATCTACCCCCCCCCACCCACCCACTCTCTCTTACACTTTTTCTGCGCAGAAAAGTTGATAGACATTAAATTTTGTCCCGTCTGACAGAAGATCACAGTAGCAGAGCACCCAGTGAGATCGAACCCACATGTAACGATTAGTGAAAAGGACTTACTAAACTTACTTAGTCACTATCATACGATACCTAGAGAGGAGCGAACGCATACTAACGAAAGGATCTGAGAGACTGCTAACCCTCGCTTTACGACAAACGAATTTTTATAGAAAGATATCCCCCGCTTTATGAAAGTTCCCTGTAAGTCCCCCTTCCACACTTACGATATATATATATATATATATATATATATATATATATATATATATATATATATATATATATATATATATATATGTATGTATTGTATTCAAAGATATGCATGTCAATATTTACTTAGTTTAGCTGTGTCTGACTCAAGGTCACAAAAATGGGAACTTATTGAGGATAGGACTCACAAGGGAGAGCTTCCAGCAGTAGTGTGCTCTGAACAGACTCCCCTTTCTGGCACAGAAGCAAATGCACATACAGACGCACACACACATAGACAGACACATTCATACATACATATAGACAGACAGACAGGCAGACACGCACACGCACACACATACACTCAGACTCACTCACACGCATAAACTTACACGCAGACACACACACACACGCACACACACACACACACACACACTCTTACGCACAAGCTAAATGCACAAGTACATGCATTTACTTACACACAAACTCTCTCAAACGCACACATTATGTTTCATTTAGTCGTTGATTGTTTTCAAAACTCTTCCAAAACACAAATAAGTAGGATATTGACTTGTGTTGTCAAGTATCGTTTGTTACTTATGCTAGAAACTATCTTAAAAAAATGGATGAAATCAGCTAAATTTCACCATTTCCAGCTAATTTCATGGCTAAAACGTACTTTCGTTCATTTAAAGCCCACTTGCGCCAAGACCCCAGGACAAATAATTAAAAATTCGTTCATTTACTTTTATCAAACTTTCTAAATATTTCTTTTCAAGTTGTCGTATTTTCGGCTCTTGTAGATTTTTATCGGATGAATTCGGGGAAAAAAAACCCCCTGCCATGTCTAGCTAAAAAATAGCTAGTTTGTTAATCCCGTTATTATCTGCGTAAACACGACTACAACTCAAATAGATAATCATGTTAATATAGTGTAAATCTATCTCACATTGAAAAGGTCTATGGAACCTCGACCCGTAATAGGATGAGGACCTGTCATGGGAGAAAAGCAGTTTGTTGAACAGGCACCCGGCAACCACTAATAAATAAACAAATAGACATAACCCCGGGTCTCACGAAATGCCAGTAAATATGTAAATAATCTACATAATAAGCAACGTGTCCGTCTGTCTCATCCGACCGTCAGACATCGAAAATGAAACTTTTACTTTGAAAGGGGTGGAGTCGAGAAAAGGTTCCCAGAATGGAATCACACTACTTGAAAAATCAAAAACAACAACAACAACAACAACAACAACAACAACAACAAAACAAAAACAGGAAGGGTGCAGACAAAGGAAGAGAGAGAGGCCGGGTAGAGCACGTAGAAGCATAGTGGGTGAAGCAAAAAGATATTCAATAAAGGAGAATGGCTGGACTCGGTCGTCGAAAAAAAGAGCAAAAAAGAAAAAGTAAAAAGTGAAGAGTAATCGAACTTGCTGTCGACTGACTGTGTGCAGAAGATTTGATTAAGTGCCGGGAATGGTCACTTCAGGCAACTCCCACGAGTCTTTCTCGGGTACTACAATGTTTTAGGCTTCCACCCCTGGGTATACAATTGGCAAAGCAACGGGTGTTTCATCAGTAATTATAATTCTTGATTAGATCACACCACATGCACATACACACAAGTATCACTCATACATCTTGTATGGCTCTTTTCAACTTGGTACTCAGTCAGCAGGTTCAGAATTCGAGCTGCTGTTTCTGGGCGCTTGGTGTGGAGGAAGTGTCGTGTGCAAGTTCCAATTCCTCCCTCTTGGTCATTCTAAAGGTTTCCAAAGGAGAAAAAGTGTCCAATACGTTTGCAATTAGCATTTGTGCATTTGATGTCTGATGGGGACGTCACCTGGTTTTCCAAGACAGTCACCCATCTACGTACCCTCAACGCTCTACGTTGCTTAACCTCGCTGATCGTTACAGGAACAGGTGTTTCGAAATCGATTTGACCATAAAATAAAGGACAGGATTTAGGTTTAGTGAAGAATTTATTTTACACAATAGATATCTATTTTCTAACATAATCTCCTCCCTTGTCAATCCAGTGGTGAATATCAATCACATAGATCGAACATTCACTGACGAACTTTTAGATCAAAATTCAGTTAATAACTGTCCGGTTGCGAACCACCTCGTAAGTACGCATATATGGATATATGTATATTCCGGGCACAGGTCCCGCCGACTAAGGCCCTGTTTGGGATGGAAAGCCCTCCTAAAAAATCTTCTTTCGCAAAGCCAAATCATGTATTCAAATCACCCTTCTCTCTCTCTCTCTCTCTCTCTCTCTCTCTCTCTCTCTCTCTCTCTCTCAAAGGCCCTATTTTCCGCTAAGATAGTTACATATTTCAGTACAGTATTTGCGCATAGTTAAACCCAGGATTTCTAACGCAGATTATCTATCTATCTATCTATCTATCTATCTATCTATCTATCTATCTGTGCATATTTGTGGGGGTTATACAGAGAAAATTGAAAGAAAAAGCGTACAAGGGACTTGTATTGTATAAACTGCCATATTTCGTGCAATGAAAATTAATTGACATTGTGCAAAATAGCCTCTCCAAACGAAGACTTTATTTGATGTAATCCTCCTTGTTCGTTCATTCTTCCGGCTTCTCACTTGCAAAAAACTCTATCTGACCTACTAGATCCTTCTCTACCAACACTTCAACCCTCCATATATGTATATATATATATATATATGTGTGTGTGTGTGTGTGTGTGTGTGTGTTTGCACAAGGATCTCTTGCTTTTCGGAAGCTCACTTAACGCCAATCATCTGCATTTTGGAGAAAAAGGCGGAAAGCAAAAATAGCGTTTAACGAGCCATTATAGAAGCAGCGTACACCGCCTCTTTCTTCTCTCCTATATCCCAGTTTTTTGAACTTCCGACCACACCAGTCTCCGACGACCCAGCTTAATACATAATTTCACCCTTTTTCTGGAATGCTAAAAAATTTCGTGCATAAATTAATTGTAGTTGTGTACTCGCATTACGCAATTCGGCTTACGAAATATTTTTATGGAAAAACGTTATTTTTGGATGAAGGCTAAAACACACACACACACAGATACACAGACAGACAGACAGACAGACAGACAGACACACACATATATATATATATATATATATATATATATATATATATATATATATCAATATCACACAAGGAAAATGGCAAATATCTAATTGTTATCTTGTACAAGTCTTATATCTAGCAAAATAACAGCATCTGAATGTGCGTTGGCCAGACCAACGGGATGGGTGCACGTACACACCCTCCTTATTTGATTTCATAAAATCTCTATAAAATATCGTTTCTCACCCGCGTTGTAATATTTGAAGGTTTTTTTCCGGACAATACAGGGTATCCCTGGTAATATATATATATATATATATATATATATATATATATATATATATATATATATATATATATATATATATATATATATATATATATATATATATATATATATATATATATTCATTTTAGATAGCTTCAAACACTATATGTATATACAAAAAACTTTTTTTTCAAAATTCTGTCATTTCAGTCAATTATTTCCCAATATCTGTTAACGTAATTTATGTAATTTTCCTAGGTGGTTTTTTTTTTTGTAATGTTCTAAACAGATTTCGCTATAGTGGTACTATGTGTGAATTTTCCATGCTAGGATATATATATATATATATATATATATATATATATATATATATATATATATATATATATATATATATATATATATCACAGATTCATATACTACTTTTTCCTGGCCTGAACACAACCCATTACCCCAGGCCAAAACTTGTACCGCATTTCTTTACAAGGAATAATAGAATATAGAGCCAGGAAGCACAGAGAGAGAGAGAGAGAGAGAGAGAGAGAGAGAGAGAGAGGGGGGCGGCGGCGGCGGCGGACGAAGTATAGACGATGGTGGGGGAGTGACGAATTGCAGGTATTTGCAGCTGCGATGGATTGGGAGTTGCCAGTACCTGTTCATATATGTTAATTGATTCAGGCTTTACCTGTATCTGAGACACGCATATACATAGTGGAACACACGCCTGCACATTCAGAGTCTCATTGGCAGGTGGCGCAGTAGTCGTCCGTGTGGCAGTAGTCCGTGGAGAGATGCAGCTCCGGTGGGTTGCAGGGAAGCAGGGGGCGGGGAGGGGGTCGAGGGAAGAGTGACAGAAGGGATGAGAGAACTCGGTGGACGAATCTGATGGGAATAAACCCATTGTCTTTCTTCGAAGTTGTCGTCATTTATTTCTCATTGAAATATAAAATCCAATCTTCGTCGCTATCTGTTCTTTCGTTTCTCTCCGTTTATACTCTTATTTTCTCTTTTTTTTTTGTTTGTTCATTCGTTCATCCATTCAGTCTTCCTTTCTTTCTCTTTTTTTCCTCTTTCATTCATTCATTCATTATTTCTTCCTTTCATTCATTCTTTCTATTTTTTCTTCATTTCTGGACAACTTTGTTCCTTTCTGATTCTTCTTTTATTCTTCCTTTCTTTTTTCGTTTTTCTTTTTTCTTCCTTTCAATCTTTCAGCTACTTATTCATTTTCACTTTCTTTGTTTCTTTAATGACAACTTTGTTTGCTGCCTTGTCTCTTTCTCTCATTTGTGCATTCATTCTTTCTTTCTCTCTCTCTTTCTTGTCTTCATTTCTTCTTTTTCCTTTTTTTTTCTTTCTTAATCGCCTTCTTTCTCTCTTTTTTTCTTTTGTTCATTTTTGATCGCTACCCCTCTTTTCCCCTCCATCATCATCTTTCTTTCTTTCTCCTTTTCGCCCCGTCTTCCCTTTCACTTCTTTCTTTGCTTTTCTTTCTACCGTAACAAGTTTCTCTCTTTCTTCTCTCTTTCGTCCTTTCTTTCTCCGTCTTTCTATCTTCCCTTACCATTATAATATCTTTCTTCTTTCCCGTCTTCTTTCTTCTTTCTTTCTACTGCAATTTCTTTCTTTTTCTTTCTTTCTTTCTTTCTTTCTTTCTTTCTTTCATCCTTTCTTTCTTTCATCCTTTCTTTCTTTCTTCTGGAAAGATGCTTTTTGGTTTCAACTTCCTTCACTCCATGTTTTCTTCTCCATTTTTTCTCTCATTTTCTCTTCCATTCCAGGTCTTCTCCCTTCTCTCCCTGACGGTATCCTTTCGATTTCAACGTAACATTATATCCAATATTAAATGCCACAGCGTCTATTATCATAATAGAAGATATTGTATCTAATGCCATCCGACTCCAAGTATGTTCATGTGCACACACACATACATTTAGTTACTTATATCACAAAATATTACATTATACCTTGGGAAAGAAGCTACAATATTACTGTCCATCGTAGCCTGTTATCTATCAATCAATCTATCTATCTATCTATCTGTTCATAGCAATCCACCTGACTTCATTTATATCTATATACCGATCTATCAACGTACTGAGCTTAATCCATAAGTCCTTAGTCTTTTAATAACATAATCATTTCGCAATAATGTCATTTTATGAAAGAATATTTTACAAATGTTTATTTTTCAGCATAGTGTCATTTTTTGTTCCTGCGTAAGGTTGAATACTAATCACATGGATCGAACATTATACAATGAGAACTCCAGATCGAAATTCAGCTTGTAACTACGAGCCAGGCTGCAGACATATTGATGCACCCTCGTGAGTATCGTAGTCTTTAATTCCAAAAATTTGCGGCTTGGTAACACAGTGTACGCTTGCTTTGAGTGGCATCAAACACCCACCCCAAGATTTAACCCTTTACGTGCATAACGCGCAGATTTATATTTTAGAGCTGAATTTCTTTTATTAAGTTCTGCAAGTTTTACAACGTTAAATACAGTATGTATGTGTGTATGTATATACAGCGCAGGTTAAAAGTGATGTCCAACCTGGGAAAATTATCTGGGCTGAACATAAATTATATGTATATCTATATGTATGCTAAACTTCTGGTGTATTTGCAATCAACTGTTTCCTTCTACACGTAGAAAAATGTCGATTAAAATGGTATCTCTTTGTACAAACATTTTACATATATGATGGCTTGGCTCTGCAAACGAAGATTTGTTGGAATGGTTTTCGACAGCAGCAGGACCATAGATGGTGGGATCTCTCTCAATCTCTCTCTCTCTCTCTCTCTCTCTCTCTCTCTATATATATATATATATATATATATATATATATATATATGTGTGTGTGTGTGTGTGTGTGTATGTGTGTATAGATGTGTGTACATATTTATGTATGAATTTGCATGTGTGGTTCGATCGGAAGGAAGTCCCTGCTATGAGCTCTTTCTGGTGAACCAAATGATTGATTCCTACGAGTTCTGCTCCCATTTCGAAGACAACAATGAACGAGCGATAAGCGCCCCCAATTAGTTAAAAAGCAAAGGGTATAATATCCTATCGGCATTACGCTTCTAGACTGGCTGGTTACTTGGTGACCAGGAAAAAACTTGTCATAGCTTGACCGAGAACTTTCCATTTAATTTTCAAGTCCAGTAGATATTGAAACCTTCGGATTAGCATTTAATTTCGTCTGTACAGAATTTCGTAACAATCGTTTCAACTCCCTAAAAGTTTGTGAGGTGTATATACAGCAGTTTATTACAAAGAAAAATAAAAAAATAAAAAGTTGTCACACACGCATATGTCGAAAGAAAGAAACCTGTCCTGTTTTTTAACACTCCCGAAACAGGGCTGTTGTAAAACAGCTGATGAGCCCCATAAATAAAATTATAAACGCAAATAAATGTAAATTACATGCAACAGGAATTTACGATTATATAATAAAGAGTTATAAGACAATACGTTGATTATATCAATAACATATACAATTATATCAAGACCACAATGACTTGCATTACTCACAGTCGCTGATACTTTGGAAATACATACATAAAATCACTAGAAAATTGTTCTTTTTCATAATTACAAGATGAAAAGTTTACGTTACCCTATTCTTCTAGCCAATTTAGCCCAGAAGGGCTTCATCAGAGAGTATAGGAATGCAAATGAACTTATAAGGAATTTAACTTACAAAGATGTTAATACGCGAGGAAGATCATTAATCTTTTAGTGGCCTTCGTACCGGTCTCTATTTGTGGCTGTCACAAATTTCATCTAATCTACATGATCTCTGTCCAAGTCTCGCAGGTTTGTCAGCATGACTAATGAAACAACTTTCAAGTAGGTACCTTTAATAATCAACATGAACAAGCACCACTGGTGTCTCTTTGGAACTTGTATAATCAAAATCATTTAAACTTTACATCAAATCTTAAAATTCACAACTTATCTCTTAAAAGTCAACCTTGCACATGTATACAAGTTTCTTGTCCACTTGTTCACCCACTTGTTTTTTTTAAGGCGAACTTCTTCATTGATTTTGATTTTGATTTATTGTTTATTCTCAGCTATAAAATAAGGACTGGAACATCTTGTTCTGTTTGCTTTCTTCTGATTCCGAAGTTCGTTTTTATATTTGCCAGATATTACGTTACTTTGCTTTGAAATAGTAATGAAGGGAATAAGGTTTTAGGTGGTTCTTTTTATTAACAAAGGTAGGAATGTATTTAGTGCCCAATGTAACGCGTACCTGTGTTCAGGAAATGAGTCGGATCAACAGACATTGCACTTCCAAGATTCAGAAAACACAACCGCTTTCAACCAAAACGATTCTTCATTCTGGCTGAATTACCGCTAATGTTTTGATCAGGTCGATTTGTTTTCTTTACTGTCGTGAAAAAGAAAATAGGGATAAAGAAGTATCACAATAAAATAGGTCTGGTTACTTCCCTGATAGAAACAATCATGTAGTTGGCGTCTTTTGGCAGCATCGAGTATTGAGGGTAATCAATTAAAATTGGAAAGAGGAATCAGCAATTAATAAGTTACTTCTATCACCTTTTAGTGGGCAGCGGTCAAGGAATGTAAGTGACTAATTTAGCATAATTTTACATTGCAAAAAACACCACTTAAAATCTACTTAGGGGTGAAATTGAAAAAAAATAAAATTAATTTTGTAGACATAATAAAGAGTTTATTTGACTTTTTAGCTTTCAGGCTCTATTAGCACGACCTGTTATTCATAACAAGTCAACTATACCAACTTGAATACCGAAGAAAACCATGATGACAGTCTTGATGACAGTTTTGGTTGATGGTTTCTAATAGCTGTGGAAATTTTCAAAGAGTTATTTTGGTTGTTCTCGAAACCTTTCCTCTGATCCATTTTACAGTCAACTTGAGTTGAAACGTATATTACGAGTACAAGAAGTTATCTTTGCTACGGTATTTTTATATGGAACTACTGGAAAAAAAAGTCTCACATTTTACATAAGGATAGTTCAACTGAAGAAGACCGTAGACTGGAGCTGCTGATAAGGATGCATTTCCTGAAATAACTATATTGAACCAAACAAACAGTTTGTTGGTTGGAAGAGCGTGGGATGGCATGATGTGGAACAGCATAAAATAAGACGAATGATGAGGGGTAAATAATAAGGGTCCAATTGAGCATTACAGTTGCATAGTAAATCAAAGAAAACAACAACTTTAAAATCTTTTAAAAACGTCTGTAAAAAAAGCATGTAAGCGGGAACATTCGGCATTGAGACACATCAATTAGCATTGCAGTTGCGTTGATATCTTCAAAACTGTAGGATGATTAGCGGCGTCAAAAATAAGCAGAATAAGAATAGATAAAGGAAAACATACAGAAAATAGAAGAACTATTTCTCACTAACAAGAATCCTGAGTTCAACTGTCCGAAAAAGACATTGAATCTTAATCACTCCTCTCCAAATTATAGACAATAAAACTTACATAGTGGTACCGTACCATTAAGAGCTGGCGTAATTGGCCCCAAGAGGTGCCCCTGTGGAAGTCGTACAGCCAGGGCCGTTTCAAAATTAACAATAAAGCAAAAAAAAAAAAGAAGAAAACTTCAGATAATTCTTTCATTTGTGATACAAGCACGTATCTTAAACTCTTAGAAACTGAATTTCTAACGGCCAAATTATACGATTTGCTGTTTCACATTTGTTTATTCACACAAAATTAGCATTATAAGGTACATTCTATTTTCTTTTTATTGGGGCGTCCTGGTGAACATGCTCAATAGCGAATAGTTGTGAATTAGATGAGTGGTTTTCGTTGTGAACGCAGTAATGGATATATAGTGTTCCATCTATCGGCAGAAGAGGGCACTAACACATCAAGGTGCAGTGACTGGGCGGTCAATTTGAAAAATCTTTTCGGAACTTGTATTCCATCATTTATATGGGGTCTGTACATAACGATCTTTTTGTATTTAATCAATAACCGAGCTTTCTCCAACAAGCAAAACAGATTCAGTAATTTTTTCAGCTAATCTTTAAAACACTTTTATTAATATCATGGATTCAAGATCGTATTTAATTACAAAATCCTTTATTCTTATGAATGTTAGTGGATTTATCGAGCATTATTTGCCGTAGTCTGCAAGCTGCTGCATGTGATTAGAATCAAAGCAAGTATCTCGTGAATGTAACGGAAAGCCCTCATTACCTTCTTTGTTAAATAATATCGTAATCTACGTTTTATTTTTTCCTGGTAAGTCAAGTCTAATTTTGAGCGTTTGAAACTTTTTCAAATATATATATATATATATATATATATATATATATATATATATATGTGTGTGTGTGTGTGTGTGTGTGTGTGTGTGTGTTTGTACATGTGTGCGTATATGTGTTTGTGTGTGTACTGTACAAGGCTGTATTACAACAGACACAGAACAATGACTGACACAACAATAAATGAGTGAACAATGGCCGACCAAAAAGCTAGTTTGGTTTGTTCAAGCTGGTTAGTAAGGAACATTAACCATTTTTTAGAACCAGGCCCAGGCCTTTATGAGATCCTAAGCAGATTTCAATTGAGAGAAGGACGTCATCTTATGGACCTACATAGTCCCCCATTGATTGCATTGCATTTTTATGGGTTTTGAATTTGGGATAAACTAAATGACACATCTAATTGCACCTGTCCCTTCGTGCCATAACTCAGATACAAAGCAAATACTGACTGACTGAGATTGTAGCTGTGAAATAGACAGCAATGTCGGACGTATAACTCATTGCAAACCAATAATTACAACCAGTGCTAAAGATCGGTGTTCGAGGCCAGATAAAAGCCATCATTCAGTTGATTGATTTGTAAGGCAGGCATGCCCTTCTTACCTGAAAGATTGACACAACACAATCTTTCTAATGTCTCTCTCCCTCCCAGGTTGGCTCTGTGTCATATGCAAATCGTTATGAATATTCGCTGACATTTGTGTGTCTATATATATATATATATATACTAAGCTCAGTCCGTCACAATGTATCAGCCTCGTAGCACCACTCACGCTTGCTAACTATAATGCAACGTTTGTTCTCTGTCTGTGTATCTCTGTCTCTCTCTCACACTGTCACTCTCTACGAATGTTCTGATGGCATGAACAAACTATATATATATATATATATATATATATATATAAGAAATGACTCCACCAGCAATGATTTAGTGTTAATCGCTACGTAATTATCACTTGACTATATCATTGGTCTCTCCACTGAACTATTCGACTTTAACCCTTCTCAGTTCCACGTTTATTCGTATACACACCCGGGTGCCATCACTGGTCATTTAAACGTTGTCTCATCACTTCTACGATGTGCCCGTAGAAGTAATGGCATAAGAAAGAGTTTATATTTGTCCAGGTCAAACCGTACGCGTGTCTATTTAGAGATTGATGGGTTTTATGGACGGCGCTTTGACTGATTAGGCATCCTAAATGCCATGATTAGACAGGATTCTCATCGATAGAACAAGCCCCAAACTTAGAGGATGTGAGTTCAACTTTTGCCTGTGGCAATCGTATTTGCTGGCCTGTAAGACTCGTGGTTTATATGGCTATTCGGGAACTACCTTTCATTGTCCTATATCTGTTTGTTTCAATCTTCAGTGGAAGACCATCTTGACCTTTAAACAACAGATTGGAACACTGTGATATTTCCACAAATTCCTTCATTTATTGAAATGTACAACAAATACACTGATCTTTCATAACGATTTTCTGCAGTTTTGTGTAATGGTCGAAGAACTGATCGGCAGATGAACAACACAAGGAGACGCAAGAAAAGAAGAAAAAAAAAACAGGTCTAGTTAGTCACACATTAAAAACTAACACATGAACGGCGTCTTTTGTCGCGTTGGGACTGATCAATTAAAACAACTAGAAAAGGGGTGATCAATGAACGTCACTTCTCACGCGTTTTGTCGGATCACTAATAAGTCTGAATATAAAGAAAAATTGAACATAAAAACAAGCATGGACTCAATGCAAACTAAGGGGCCAATTTAGCATACACTTATACTGTAAATTGTACCATCCCTCCACGACAGATTTATCAGTGACAGTTAAAAAATAAATCCGGTAAATGTTTAGATTTTCAAACATCCAGCTCCATTGATGTGGCCTTTACACATTCCACGTACACTGCCAGCCAGCCAGGCAGCATCACTTAAAAACTGAAGAAGCCTACGTTAACAGCTTCCTAGCGTCCAACATATTTGTGTTTTTCGGGAAAAAAAGAATCTTAGCACAGCAGCTTTACTGGACTTAACGGGTTTGTGATTCGAAACATACGAACGTTTACGAAGCCAATCCTGGCACGAAGCCAGGTTTATATTTAACCCAGCTGCAAGGATTGAATTTACTATCACTTGATTTCGATCAGATCACGTATATAACTATTCTATATACGAATGGATCAATAAGAGCATATATATCGCTATGCAGTTTAGGCAGGGGTCAATTACCCCGTAGCCTGACACAGTTATTAGCTGAATTTGATCTGAAATTTGCATTGTATGTTGTTCGAGCTACGAAATTGATGGTGAAGAGTAGTGTCAAGTGCCCTGACTAGGAACAAGATGCCGTCGAAAAATGTAAATGCCCCTTCATCATTGGGCTATAGACTTATTGATGTAGACACATGCATATATATATATATATATATATATATATATATATATATATATATATACGTATCAGCAACATCATCACCACTGTTGGACAAAGGCTTTTCCCAGCTCCTTCCATCTTGATCGTGACTATGCCAACCTCTGCTACCAACAAATCTTTTCACCTCATATCCTCATCAATTGTCTTGCCTTTCCTACTGCATTTGCTATCTTTAGTGTGCCCATGTATCAACATTATGCAACATTTGTTAGACCAAATCTTTCTTAACTGTCCAGCCCATCTCAATTTTGTCTCCCCTAATTATTTCCATGATATCCTTCACTTTTGTTTGTTCTCTGACCAATTCCGATCTCTGTCTATCTTATAGTGCTATTCCTAACGTTGCTCTTCCCGTCGCTCTTTGCGTCATTCTGAGTTTCAAGTTTTAAGTGATTTATATATTCAAACTTGAAAAGCACGAGCTCTTCTAATTTATGGAAGCCCGCCAAAGAATACTGGTTAATAATCTCTCAAATCCGCTTACTAGTGAGCCCGATTCGCACCAGGTGGCCTACACTTGTGATCCTATGCCTGATTCATTTCTAAGTGGTGCTTGTCACAGTGCAAAGATTAACAAGTTGTTATTTGTATATCCCTTACACTACCTATGGCATTAGTCATCCCTGTCGTGTTTCACATGTCACAAGTTTTTCCGTCATGGGGTAGTTCTTCGAGGTTTGAGATTTGCGAAATTAACTTAGAGGCGATTATCACCCAAAGTGGTGTCCCTCAATTCGCCATACGTGAACCAATCTGACATTGGCTATTTTCTCGTGGTCCAGCCGACGTAGGTGCAGAAGATTTTTTCACGATTTTGATATTTTAATATAGTCAACTTTAAGTTACTTACAAGTGCCAAATATATTCAATTTCTTTTTTTTCTTAAGGTTTACCTAACGAATTCAATATCAAGAACCAAGGAAATGAATTTGTTTTCATTTCACTAAGAAAATAGATTTGTTTCCGTCTTACAAAGAAAATGAATTTGTTTTCATTCTATAAGGAAAATAAATTTGTTTTCATTTCACAAAGAAATAAATTGGTTTTCGTACTATGGAGAAAATAAATTTCAATAAGTCCAATCGTTTGCTCGCGGCTTGGTTACATATGCTTCGCTGACTGATACCGGCCATTGGCCCGATGGTTGGGGATCCCTGCCTGACAAAATAATCTGCTCCAGTGACCCTTTGCCAATCAGACTATTCTGGTAAAGTTCATTTTACTTACGTATTTTCTACTTCTCTTTCTGTCTTATCGATCTTTTTTTTTTATATGTATTCACCGAATGCCAACCATTTTCCAATTGCTTCACGGCCAAACTTCTATTTTTGTCTAAAAATTCACCCGAAGTGGCGATTTATTTTACTATTAATTATGGTTTCTATTTTCCGTTTATCATGCGACACCTCTCCAGGAAATATCCTGCCATTTCCAATAACCCGAGAAACAGATGTGAGGATTTGATCTGACTCGGAAACTAATCCGTAATGGACCTTGCTGCACATTTGTAAACAGACAATCTCCTGTGGGATTACTCAGTCGGCAGTGAATCGCCATTGAGTTTGCTTGTGTTATTCTTTTGTTTCCAACGCATCCTCAATGACTGAGCCAGCAAATTCTAAACTTATCTTGAGTGTTTGTTTTTTTTTTTCTCTTGTCAGGACATCACATCAATCAGGTCTGTCATCCCTTATACAGTCCAGATTTTAGATTCCTGTGACTTCTGGCTTTTCTCAAAGAGATTTCAGACCGTGGACAAGATTTAGGAGAATGTGACACGGTGGTTGGTGGCGACCCCGAAAGAGGACTTTGAGGACTGTTTTGAAAATTTGAAGGGAGGTTAGTATGAGTATGTGAGGTCCCAAGGGGAGTTTGTTTTGAAGGGAGTTAAGTGCAATTTTCGTACGTAGGCTATCGAATCACCGTAGCCCTGCATGTGGCCGACCAACCAGCCATGTGACCCGCAGATTCTTCTCTCTATGAGAGTCTATGTTTATTGTGTGTCTATGTGTGTACGTGTGTATCTCTGGGAGCTCTTAGTCACATAGTCTTGAAAATTTGTATCACTACCCTACTAAGGTTAGGGTTAGAGTTACGCCATCTGAACGCCATCTTTTTTCAAGGTATTTCTTTTTGGCCCCTATGGTCATTTTGGACCAACACTGCCCATATCTTTTGTGGCATTTCTTTAAGATAATTTTAGATGAAAGACGTATTTCTTTTGGATATATTTTTCAGATAATTTTAGATAATTCCTCTCGGAAATTAGTTCCGGTTTTCGCGTGGGCTACGGTGATTCATTAATGCGAGACAAGAATATTTTCTCGTTAACATTAAACGGCTGGATAGTTTCCGGACAGGTGTCGTGATTGCGTATTTACGTGACAAACAAGAGAAATAGAATTCGTGTTTGCTGGTATCAAAGCAGGTGAATCCATTTGCGTGTTACGCAGGGGACCGTCTGATAACTGAGATAGTTGCTTATAAACATCAACGGCGTCAGCGGTTGGCAGATCCGGTCCGACGCAAAAGCGAACTAACTTGGGGTCTCGTGACCAACACACGGCGCCAAGAGACGATGGGGGAGGATCTCTCAAATCTATTTCTGCTAAGGACTTCCGAAAGGCTTGGCCCGGCTTTTGTGGTCGGTGGTCGAGTCCAGATAAAAGCTAGCATTCCAGATGCTGGCTCTCAAGGCAGACAAGACCTACCTTCTCGAAAGTTCGGCGTGATATAACTCTCTGCTCACTTCCTACTTACTTCAGTTGAGTATAAAAACTATAAAAAAGTTTATGATGTTACTGGATTGACATGGTCAATATTTTGAGCAACTTTGCTGATGGCGAAGATAATTCGATCCCTGGCCAGGGACGGTTTGTCCATAATTTTGGGCAGTCGTCCAGGGCGCAACAATTCTACAAACACGCCACAAATTGAAAAAAATAGTTGTTAAAATACAACCAGTTTCGTAAATTCCAAGTCTTGCCTTGGGAACAAGAAACTGTCTAAGGTAAAGAGAACCATGCTGTATTCTCATGGCAACCAGTCACATAACAATTGGCACTATACATTCTTCTTGCTTCTGTTCCGTGATACATTTGCTTTTATGCTAGTTCTTAAGTCTAGTTAATATCTATTTGCTTATGATTATTTACAAAGCGAAACTATTGCAGACCCAGGGATAAAATTGTGAGGGACCCACAAGGATCGAACTGACAGCACAAATGAACAAGTGTTAATGTCTAACTCCTCTTTACTCCAATTCAACTTTTATATTGTACATATAATATATTCGTCAGTAGAAAAGACTTATCGGACTGGCTCAGTTGATGAAAGCGCCACCACATGCAAGGGAAATGTTAATTTTATACATCGGTTTGGTTTAACGTTACAGACAAACGGTGAATAGTTTGCTCCCCTGAATAAGACAAGGATTATTCTTGTTCTTGTTATAGGGCGTGGAGTTTGACCGTTTGTCATCGAAACGAACCTACCAGCCATAGTTGGCACCAATGTGTGCGTATGTATACATGTAGTTGTGATGGTTTTCGGGGAGGATCCCAGGCTGGTTCAAGGCCACAGTAAAAGGAAACCCAGTGAGGATCAATCAGCTACAATCTCGAATCGGTTCGCAAATTAATCTGGCTTGCTCTTGCGCTTTGGTAGACGCTCATATCTATCTGTGCATACATAGTTCCTTCTAAGGTGTAGTCACGAACACACCTTTTGCAACCAGCGCATAAAGGAAATGAATGTGCGCACAAAAAAACTGCGGATTACTTTTATTTTACTGGACAAATATTTATTCTCAATATCGAATTTCAAAAGTCCCTTGGAAAAAGTTTGTGCAACATGAAATTTTTGCGCTAACCGACTACCCCACAAAAATTTCAATAACCACCGTATGTATGAAGTTTTATATTTATCGTCAACATGTTTTTCTCTATAGGCCAAGTGGAAGCTAACGCTACATCAAAGGTGAAACCACTTTACGAGAAATATCATGTCATCATCGGTGTTATCGTTTTGTATAGTCATGGAGATTCGTTTGAATAAATCGTAACGATGAGCAGGTCTGGTTAGTCCCCGAATAGAAACTGTCACATGACAATCGTCCTTTGACAGTATGCCATGTGATCAATTAAAAAAAAAAAGAAAACTAGAAAAATGTGGTTATCGATCAGTAATCCACTTCTCTCGCCTTTTGTTGGCCAGTTATCATTAAAAAAAAAAGTCTGAATTAAAAAAAAAAAACAAATAAAGAAAACAAAATACTAAAACAAAACAAGCAGGAAAGCAGCTGGGCACAAACGAAAGTACAAATCTAGCATAAACTTACATTGCAAATCGAGCTCACCAAAAAAAACCTATTTAGAGGGGTAAACTTATATGAAAAAAAAAACAAACAAGAAAATAGAAACCGTTCTTCTGGGCGTAATAAGGAGTAGATGTTTAAGTTTACAGCGCTTTAGCTCCTTTAACGCGTCTTGTGCGTGGGATGCATCGATAACCAGCTAGGCAGATCGACTTAAAAACTGTAGAAACCGTTGGCAGTTGTAGTGACAGTTCTGCTTGATGGTCTCTAACAATGACATTATTAGTTGCTATAGCGATCTCTTTGGTCATTTTCAATCGTGAACTCTTCGTTGTAGCAGTCTTGCAATTAGCAGCGTCAGTAGAAGTTGTCATGACAAATGAAGTATGAGAAAATATTGTACCAAATTTGAAGAATTTATAATCATTATTTGGTGTAATAGTAGCTGCATTCGTAACGCACAACGAATGGAGTTTTAATGCTGTTGATACATTATCCACCATGATTAACGTTGAGGTTGTGTTATCAAAGGCTATGGTAGTAGTACTATCGTATGGGAATATTGAGTTCTTTTATTGGGTGAGCAATGCGAGATAGATAGATAGATTTATAGATCCAGATAGATAGATAAGTAGATAGGCAGATAGATAGATAGATTGATATGAACATAGATAGATATGAATATAGATAGATAGATAGATTGATAGATAGATAGATATGAACCTAGATAGATAGATAGATCATGATAGATAAATAGATAGATCATGATAGATAAATAGATAGCTATGAACATCGATAGATAGATAGATAGATATGAACATAGATAGATATGAATATAGATAGATAGATAGATTGATAGATAGATAGATATGAACCTAGATAGATAGATAGATCATGATAGATAAATAGATAGCTCTGAACATCGATAGATAGATAAAAAAAAAAACAGACAGATCCAGATAGATTGATTGATAGATATGAACATAGATAGATAGATAAATCCAGATAGATATGGAGATAAATTAATATATGGAAGAATCAAGCTATCTCTCCAAGAAGATTTGCTGGCATGGCACTGACGCTGGGGAAAAGTAGCTACCTGTGAGAACAGGTGCGACTATGTTAAAATTTCTCACGAAAAAAGCCTTAATAAGCCAGGAACGCCTCAAAGGGAAGATAAAGAGAGTGGGGCTCATAATAAGGAAAGGAAGAAAGATAGATGGAGGGAAGATATAATACATCCCGGGGTGGGCAGGGAGAGAATGGTGGTGGTGGTGGTGGTGGTGGGGTAACAATGGGTTTATAGATAGATAGATAGATAGATAGATAGATAAGAAGAGATTTACATAGAAAGAAAGAGAATAAATCAATGAAAGAAAGAGGAGAAAGCAGACGATGATAGTAAGACTAATGATAAAGTAAGAAAGATAGGGGAGAGAGAAGAGGGATATATGAAGAGAATTTAAAGGGAAGGGAGATTGGGAGATAGATTGTATGTGTGTCTCTGTGGGTGTGTAGTTGGGGGGCAAGGAAGGAAGGTGAAGTATACGGGAAAGAGAGAAAGGGAGGTAGGCGAGAGATTTTCACGTGAGCTCCACTTCAAGAGAGCTTAAGTTTGACTGGTCTATTCCTCTCTCCCTGATTGAATTTCGACCAACTGCATACTTTGTGTAAGTCACTAATTTCCCCGATAACTGAACATTTAGCACCTGACGGGGGCCTCGTCAAACAATCTGATGATGATGATGATGATGATGATGATGATGATGATGATGATGATGATGATAGAAGAAGAAAAAGAAGAAGAAGAAGAAAAAGAAGAAGAAGAAGAAGAAGAAGAAGGAAAAGGAGAGATGGAGTAAGTACAAAACGAAGTGAAGAAGAAGTCAAATAAGCGATGAATGAAGTGGGGCCGGGGTACGAAAGAAGAATAAGTGGAAGAAGGGAAAGAAAAAAAGAGAAGGAAGTCGTGAGGAAGGCAAAAGAAAAGGAAACGAAGAAGAGAAAAAGGGGAGAATGAAGGAAACTAATTAGATAAAGAGGTTAAAAAGAAGAAGAAGAAGAAAAAGAAGAAGAAGAAAAAGAAGAAGAAGAAGAAGAAAAAGAAGAAGAAGAAATAGGGAAAAAGAATTTTAAAAAAAAGATACAGAAAGAGAAAGTGAAAGTGAAACACTAAGAAGGCGCGTAAAAAAAGAGAAGGGAAACGAAAAAAGTAATTACTCAATCTTTTTTATTTCTCCTTTAAGCATATCCATTCTTGCGCCCAGTGATAATTAATGGTCAAAAATCAAAATTCAAGGTTCGATCTCCGCCTTTGTAGGCTTCTCAATCATATCGGGATCGTGAATATGTGAAAATATTGAGTTTTAAAAGAATTAAAGTGGTTTTTAAAAAAATATCACCCATAGACTCCGTGAGGGGCGTAGGGACTGTATTGTGGATTCAGTAAGATTATATAGGGTTATTGGAGCGGTTAGCTCCACCCCCAAAATAAAGTGCCTCACGAGGCTAGAGGGCTCCAATTGTTCTGCTGTTTACCCATATCTAGGGAGAGAAATGGATTCATACCTTTCTTAAGGGCATTCGAGCAAAGTGAACGTAAGTAGTCTTGCCGGTATCTTGAACTCGCTTGGCGGTAACAGCTACACGCCCATTAGAGTAGATTGTTTTTAACCGGAAGCAGATCCCCGCTTGTAAATCTGGCATTTCATGTAACACATGGAAACAAAAGTGGAGTGAGTGTCGCCGCTTCGGGCACTCGTCGCTTCATCGTCTATTTAACATATGACGAACCTCGAAGAACTGTCTGAGACGGAAAAACTTGCAAAGCCCATGGGGACGCAGCTGATGCCGTGGTCAGATTAAGGGCAGTTTTTACTAATTTACATTTTAACAAAGATATTCATACGTTATCGAACATGACAAAGACCTTATAGCTTGAGAACTAGAACCACGAGTTTTACTATACTTCCACCAACCTTACGTCCATATCTCCTTATGGGGGTTGCTCAATTATTTGCTACCTACAGTTAGTGACAAACTTCTTTCTTTTTTTTAGCACGAGGCGTCTTTGCGTTACCCAATGATAGACAGCTGAGGAGAAGAGGCTGACTTTCGAAGAGGAGGAAGAGAAGAAGAGGAGGATTGGGGATTTCCAATTCCAAAGGGATTCTGAACGTGGTGGTAGTAGGTAGAGGGGGGGGGAGAAAAATGGGGAGTAGGAAAATGAGAGAGGGGAGGAGGAAGGAAGAGAAGAACAGGAGGAAGAGGAAGATAGGGATGGTACCCCCGAAGTTTTGAACTGCGTTTCATATCAATCCAGCATGATACGGCTGAGAAAAATGATATTTAAGACAGGGACGGACCGACAGACCAACCGACAGATGGACCGACTGATCGGGAAGTGTCATATGCATGGACACATCTGAAAAGTAATGAAAGCCATCGATAGATGTCGGGGGTTAGGGTTACCCATCAACTTCGTGTGTGAAGGGTGAAGGACAAAAGCTTCACGAATGAGTAAAATTTACAATTTCAATTCCTTGCTATCAGTAACCGAATCTTTATGTACCGATTTGAAAAATAAAAAAAGAATATTTAGATAAAAGAAAAGAAAAATTTTAAATTAAATAAAAACTGAAATTCTTAATTAAAATCGCGTTCTTCACAAAGTATTCGGTACTTTTTGACATCTTTTAAAATTCAAAATTAATTTTTGAATCTAACAAAAATAGCTTCTTTTTCTTTTTTTTTAGATTTTAAAAATCCTAATTACTTCAGGTAAGATTTTTCAAAATGTTAATTACTTCACGTAGGATTACGAAAGAGATAAAAATTAAAGTCAGGTATGAGTCACAATTTTTTTTTCTTCTCACAAACCAACTACATTTTTTCTCGCGTTGAATTACGTTTAAAATTCATCTCAAGTCGGCAAGTCCTACTTGGGGTTACATGTTGAGAATGAAAGTTCGATGCAGTTCATTTGTTATGGAAGTAAAGACTTTTTTGTGTTCCGTTTTTGTTTTGTTGTTTTTTTGTCGTTTTTTTTTCTGTGTGTTCATTCCTTTAGACTTACTAAGAGGCATTAGGCCGCATTTTCAGCAGCAAGTAAATTTCATATCGAACTCCATTCCAAATGTCTACAGTTGATTTTGCTTATCTAGTATGACAAGAACAAGAACAATCCTCACCTTATGTAAGGGAGTAAACTCTTCACTGTTTGTCTGTACCGGCATACTAAACCAAACCAACATGTAAAATTAACATTCCTCACAAGTAATTAGAAATAATGACCCACTGATTGATACGTGGCTCTCTTACCGACTGAGACAAATTTACAAATCTTATATATCTACGAAAAGACGTGTTGAAAAAGTTCTTATTCCATTCTAATGAATAAATACACTTATGAAATTCACATTTTCCTTCGCTGGTTCGAGCTCACAACAAAGTGCTTTGTAGCTAGCTCTCTTACCGACTGAGCCAAACTGACTAGTCTTACATAACTAAGGATTTATTTATTATATATGTAATTCAAAATCATCTTCAGCAATGCAGTAATCATCCTAGTCAGTTTTACACAGCAGCGGCCAGAGATGGATTCATGTCTTTCCCAAGGGCATTAGTGAATGGCTGCAACAGAATTCCAAACTCGATCCGCTAATTCTGTTTTCCATGTTGGTGACCATTACGCCACTCTAGGCTTCCTAATTGCTTCTTATCATCATGGATTTATCGTGAAAGGGAACATCAAAATTTACTCAGAAATTTCTGATTTTATAAGAATTTGGATAATTGTAGCCAGAGGAAAAAGGAGAAACTTGCTTAAGGGCCTCGCTAGTTATTCGGAGGAAAAAAAGATCAGAAGATACAAAAGAGGAACAAAGTGAAGGATATCGTGCAAGTGATCAAGCAGCAAAAATGGAAATGGGCAGGACACATAGCGAGAGGAAACAGGAACAGATTTGGTAAAAAGTTAACCGACTGGTGCCCATGGGGCAATAAACTGAGTAGGTTGAGACCAGACACGATATGAGATGAGGTAGAAAAGTTTACCAGTAAGACACGACAGAGATTAATGAAATCGTACTCGTGATGGAAGGAGATTGGAAAGGCCTTTGTCCAGTAGAGGTCATGACTTGTATCGAATGATGATGATAATGATTTTACTTGGCTTAGTCGGACACAGCCTCACTAGAGCTGGCATCCAGTGACGATTGAGCACATCCTACCAGCTTGCAAAGTATTGTTTCTTAGTAAATGCTCTGGTCAGATATCTACAATGATTAAGTTAGTCTGGCAAAAGGACCGGTACAGTAGAGCACCCAGGGAAGATTGGAAAAACCCCAATAGTAGATTTGTGAGAATAGCAAGCTAATTATTGCTTTACGATAGCTATTTTAGATATAGGTAATCTCCGCTTTACGAATAATCACTTCACGCTACTTTCTGCTTTTTACGATAAATGACGAAAAGCGAAAATAACGTTCAGTATTTGTTTTGTAACGGCAACATACGTCTGCCCCTTGAAGTAGTTGCGTATTTGTTGCCGTTGCTGGCATGATCGAGCCCTAGTAAAAGCTGGAATTTCGAATGCTGATTTTTTCAGGCCAGGTCCTCTCCAATTGGAAGACTGGTGCAAAATAATCTTTTTATCAGCCCCTAACTACCCGTGCGGTAGATTGAGTTGGGCTTAATGAATACAGGTATAACCTGCGATAAGACAGTATAACTTTCTTATCAAATCATTCCGTACGCTGAAATTGCATGAAGCGAAGAACTAATTACGCATTAATTTATGTAGGAAGATTTCTGAGCGTTTCAGGACCTGAAAGACAGTGATGATGGTATGTTAGGCTGAGTAGTCAGATGTTAGGATGGTTGAAGGTACAGGAGGCAGTGGTATGGGTGAAAGTGGAAAGGCGCACGCGCTGCCTTCATAAAGACTTACTGTACAACGAAGTAAAATAGTGGCGTAAAAAAAAAAAAACTTTCGATAATCTCAGGATGCTTGTATGTACAAAGCATAGTACAAGGGGGAAAAGAAAAGAAAAAACTTTCCGGAAATAGAAGGTTCGTTCTTTGGATCGAAAACATGATTCAGATGTCACTTGGGCGTCATTACGAAATGAGACACCATCCTTGCCCCGCTAACGAAGCGCATGCGAAGATAGAAAAAAACAAACAAAACAAGCCTGACTGTCGCAGGGTCACACTCCACTCCTACTTATATCCCGACAGAAGATAATTACAGCAACTTTTGTATTGCATATATAATAAAATAACCGTTGGACATCACAGCTCACAACATGGATCCCCAGAGATCACATAAGAAACCGAGGCCGACAGAACACAAGATGGAGAGATGAACTGGACAGATTCATGAAATACTGGCTCCGCGACGCCCACGATAGAGAATTGTGGCGAATCCTGAAGAAGGTCTATGTCCAACGACGGACGTTAAAAGACTGATGATAATATAATAAAATTGTAGATATATAATAATTGTATGTGTAATAAAATCGTAGGTATGTAAGAGCTGTCAGTCTTACTCAGCTGGAAATAGAGCCGCTTACCAATGACTTAGTCGTAATTTCAAATCACAGCAGAGAAATAATTTTATACATCGATTTGATTAAGCGTTACTCACCTAAATTTGGCGAGGATTATTCTTTTTGTTGTTGCTACGGGGAAGGGAAATTCAACCCCATATTGGACTGGGGTTTCAAAAAGTGGAAAGCTGGGGCTAACGTGTTCATCCTGCAAACGGCCGGGAATGAGTTCAATCCCAGTCGGGCGCTCGACAACAGCTACCTTGAGCCATCTTCATGTAAAACCAAAAGAAGCCCAAATCAAGTAATAAATACAATACAATGATTATTGTGATCATTTTAAGACAAGGTCTTTTAGATCACAATCGCTAGCAGATAACATTAAGCGCAAGATATATGGAGGAACCTGCTTATTGTGATCACTAAAATGTTCTGGATAAAATGATTCCGATAACAACAACCGTCTGATTATCTGTGATTACAATAAACAGCCTCCTCTGTACTGGTTACGATCTAATTGCGTTGGATACAGCGGTTCTCGTACGGTCACCGAAGTTGAGCAACGTCGAGCCTGTTCAATACCTAGTTGAGTGACCGTCTGGAAATATCAGGTCCAGTAAGCAGCTGAGGATCATGCAGAAAGGCTTCTTGTGGCGATCCCATTGATCCTCATCGACCGATCTCTTCAATATGCTCGGTTAGGCAATCCGATGCCCCCAACCCAACCTCTTTGATTGGCCTGGTTGCAAGCGGCAAGAAATTTATGCATTACCGAGGGAAGAAGATGGATGAATTTTTGAGCTGAGAATAGGTACATGGATCAATTTGTCTACCAACTGAAGTCTAGGTATCAGTATTGAACATGTTATGTCCCAATCTCTCCAGCCATCAGTCTATTTCTATTTGTTTAACTATAGATGTTTCACAGATGGGTGTCGCTATAAAATCAAGATTTTCTCTAAAAACGGTGTCAGCTTTATGTAACACACTACAATTTGCATATTTGTCTATTGAGCCTGTGATACTCCAAAACTCTCAACGGTCAGTCTATGTATATTTGTTTTTACAGAGGTATTTCACCGGAGTCGTTATCAATTTTTTTATGTGAAAAAACAAAAAAACAATAACAAAATACGGCCATGGAATACCTGCACGTCATAAACCTATCTATTGAGTATCTTATACCCCTAACTCCTCAACCATCAGTCTATTTCAATTTGTTTAACCGGAGATATTTCACAGGAATTGTTATCAAAACCAAAGCCGCAACACACCTGTACGTAATAGAGGTATGTCACCATTACGGTTTAATCTTAACCCAAGATTAATCTACCAACCGATTAATGTATCCCGAAGATGAGTCCAACTCCCTGATTGAACTACCGCAAAGAACCAGTCATCAGAATTAACTACTGCTATCTGACAACAGGTTTCCCGTGAGAGGAATCCTCGTTCAGACACAGATCTTCCTTCGGACGGTTCCCAATTATTTTTCACCTTTTGCACAGAGTGATTGACTTGGGTGCTCGGCGAAAAAACGTAGGCACGAACGAACATCGGGGCTTCAGATAGTTGGGTCACTAAGTCTAGGGAGCACTGTAGTTTTTTTTTATTCATAGCAAAAACAACATTATGCAAGCTATAAGAAGAAGATAGAAAATGAGTGAAAATTAATCTAAATCACGTCTGCTCAATCACTCAAAAGAAACCGTCCCGTGACTGACAGCAATATGTTGTGTTGGGGATAATCAATTAAGAAATTCGAAAAGGGAGTGATCAATGAATAAGTTACTTTACTCGCCTTTTGTCGGGGAATGATCACTAAAAGAGTCTGAATTTAGAAAAATAAAAGAACAAACAAAAAACGAGCGTGAATGCTGCCGGATTCTAAGGAATCGATTTAGAATGAACTTACATAGTAAATTGAACTCCTCGAACTAAAATCCTATTTACGGTAGGAATTACGAAAAAAAAAAGAAGACAAACCCCCCCCCCTTTTTTTAGACATGACAAGGAGTATATGTTTAAATTTTCAGCCCTCTAGCTTCATTGATGTGTCCTGTACGCCATAGATACATGCATACGCACAGAGGCATACATAGCCATCCAGATCAACTCAAAAACTAAAGAAACCTATGTTGACAGTTGTAGTTGATGTTCTCATAAAGCAACAAATGTTTAGAAATTGAATTACTCTGTGCCAAAAAGCTTATCTATCAATCATTTTGCCCGTCTATGTTGTTTAACAAATATCTATCTCTGTACATTTATCAATATCAAACAGACGTAGAATTTATTGACGTCTCTACCAATCGATTTACCTAGCGAGCTAGCAATCTCAATCCGTTAATATCTATCTCAGTCTACTCATATCTATCTATCTATCTATGTCAGTCTGCACATATCTATATTCCATCATATCTGTCACTATCCCTATCACACCGTAGTCATGTGTATCGGACTCTCTCTCCCTCTCTCTCTCTCCCTCTCTCTCTCTCTCTTAATCTCTTATCTCTGTCTTTCTTTACCTATCGATGTCAATCGCTAAATACCTAATTGGTCATGTCTATCAATATCTATCCTCTCCCTCCCTCTATCACCTTCTCTCTCTCTCTCTCTCTCTCTCTCTCTCTCTCTCTCTCTTTCTCAGTCTATTCCTATGTTTATAATTCACTGACACTTCATCCTATCTATCCATGTATCTAAACCCACTCATATCTTTTTTTCTGTACAATATTTCAATGATATGAGTAATCATAATGCATTTACACGTGCGCACACATGCATGCACAACAACACACACACACACACGCATGCACGCACCTCTAGTCTTTCTTTTACTTCCTGTCAAATCCTTCCACTGCGACGCAAATAGAAGTATCTATGACATGACAATCCTACAATAATTCACCAAATGTCTGTCGGTCTGTCTGTATGCAACTGCGTGACTCAGGAACCACTTAACATATCTACACGAAAATTTCTTCATACAAATGGGACCCCTGGCATGCTTGTTAACAAGTTAGTTTCTGAACATTCCAGAAAAAAAAGTAATGTTGTGTTGGTAGGTCAAATTGCATCCCCCAATACTACGTCATCCCCTCACCCCGTTATTGCAGGGTCTGTGAGCCTCACGTGACGCCTCTGTTTTGTGAAATCCATCCAGATAATTTAATGTGATCCACGAGTTCGTAATGGTTATAGTTTTTCAAATGAGTTATGTTTTAACAAATACATAGTTCAAATCCATGATCTACTGTGGCCATAGGCCCCATTTAGGCCTTCCGCAAAAAAAAAAAAAAACTAGCTGAAAACCCAGCTCGTAGGGCTGAGGTTTTTTTTGCTATTTTTTTTTTTTCTAATGGAGGGAAATGTATAAAAAATATGACGAAGAAGAGTTTGTAAAAATCTTTACTGCGATATTTATCGATGGATCGAATTATGGATCGGCGGACACTGACCAAACAACTCTGACAACTTCTTTACATCGATGTGCGAAGGGAACTCTCTGTAGGGGGGAGGGGTCACACCATTCACCCCACTCTCTCCCAATCACTCGCTTGTTTGCCTATCAACAAACACCATTTTCTCTTTCGCACTCACCTTTCTCGCACTATCTTGTCTTTCTATACGCTCACAGCCCCCTCTCTCTCTCGCTTTCTTTCTCTCTTTCGCTTGCCTTTTAAATCCTTCTTTTTTTTAATTTTGCGCATGTTCACGCACTCTCACACATACGCATCCCCCCTCTCTCTCTGTTCCTTGACTCTCTATCTCCTTTTATCAATTTCGTTCCTTTTCTTTTTCCTCTCCGTCTCACCTTTTAGCCTGCCTTGTTTTTTTCTCTCTTTTTTTAATCTTTACTCATCCTCTTGCCTTTCTACCCACTGTATTCTCTTTTCCTCCGTCTGTCTCACCCCCTCTCTCTCCCTGTCTTCTTTCTATCTCTCTGTTTTATAACCCTTCCTCGGTTCTGTTATTTCTCTCTCCCACCCCTTTCTCTTTCTCTCTTAGTTCTGTCGTCAATTCTTCTATTCTTTCTCTCTCCTTCTCTGTGTTTTATAAGCCTTCTCCCTTTCTCTGTGTTTTATAGTATCTCCACCTTTCTCTCTTCTGTTCTGTCCCCCCTCTCAGTTCTGATGTCATTCCTCCTCTGTTCTATTCTCTCTTTCTCTCTCTCTGCCTCTCTCTCTTCACTCTCGCTGTTCTCTCCGCCTCCCTGTGTTTCTCTCCCTCTCTCTGTTTCTCTCCCTCTCTCTGTTTCTCTCCCTCTCTCTGTTTCTCTCCCTCTCTCTGTTTCTCTGTTTCTCTCCCTCTCTCAGTTCTGAAGTCACTTTTTCTCTGTTCTCTCTTTCTCTCTCAATTTCTTTCTCAGTTCTGTTATCATCCCTTCTCTCTCTCTCTCTCTCTGTCATTCTCTCCATCTCAAGACCTCAAACATACACACTTACAGAGGGATGAAATCGACTCGCACATTTGTTTACATGGATCTGTGGGCGCGTTCTTATATATTTCCAAGTCGACATTTTTAAAATACTTTTTTGATTAAGGTGCAAACTTTGGTTTAATACGTAATAAAAACTTATCTCTCGGCTTTGAAACGAGTGAACACACAAGCACACAATGGGCCCCGTAAGGACAGGCTGCCCCCCTTTTGAAAAGTACTACTACTCATTTAATTTATTCATTTACTCATGTATAATACAAAGCTCCAGATAACTGTTTCAACCCAAAATTATCACCTTCATTATTCACTGACTAAATCTACTTTATTTGTTTGTTTCTTTCAATGTGATAACTATGTAATTAAAAAATGGATATATGAACCGACAGAATGATTATAAATTGCGCTATGTTATATTGAAACTCTTATTAGATATGATCTACTGTTATTGCAAGCTCAATGGTAATAGCAACGCTACGATGAAGCAGCTACCCTCACGTAAAATGATAAAGTGACATAGTGCAATCTACTCAAGAAGACATCTATGAAGAATAAAAATTCCAGAATTTTTCAATTATTTTTCTTTACTATAAACAAATATAGGCACCTGATGGGGTGCGAACAGCGCATTAGCCCACTCTGAACCAGGTATTTTCTCCTAGGATGAGGGGGTTCGACAGTTTGGGTCCATGTAACCTCAACTCAATATATCCATATAGAAAGAGGATATTATTATTTTTCACTGGCAACAGGGTTGCCGCTAAGTATTATTCCGGATATATCATTTGGATTCACCCTTGGAAATAAATCCTAATGAACCCCTGACCTCTAGGGAACTGACAGGGGACACCCATGCATGCACTCACAAAACCCACATGCGCACACACAAATAGGCGTCCAGGTGGGGGTTACAGAAGAGTTATAAATCCCCCCAATCCATTTGGATGGGGCCTTCTCACCTGGGAGTTCGAAAGTTGAAGACTTATAGTCAATAAAGTATAATGGCGTAGTACAATTGTCTTACGTAACTACAGCTTGATGTTCCTTTATAAAACAACTGTATATTTATTCAATGGTAACAGGATTATCAGTAAGGTATATTCCGAATATACCCTTTTCCTTGCTCTCATGGGAAAGTCGTAGCGGACGCCCATGACACAATACACTAATGTATCATGTCTCTGTTTCTGTATCCTAAACTCATGAAAGCTCGTACGTTTTCTTTCTTTCTTCCCTTCTATCTATCTATCTATCAATTTATCTTTCTATCTATTCATCCATCTATCTTTCTTTCTATCTATCTATTCATCAACGTCTGAAAATGTATACCCGTTTCCCTTGCTTTTCAAGTGTTCGCTTCAAGTAACTTTTTCGCTTCTACCAAGTTAATTAACAAAAGTGAGGATTCAGATCGTTTTGCAACCTGCCGTCATAGAAGCATCGTCTTTTTTTTTCTTTCTACAACGCTCCTATCTCCCGTACTTCTGACAACTCGGCCTAACATACCACCAGTCCCACTTTGGGTATCTGGCAACGCTCAAAGTTTGATGATGTATGAATTCATGCTTATTGCTCCTTTGCTTTACGCCATTTCGATTTACAAAGCATTTTTCTTTTTACACTCTATTTACGATTAGAGGGAACACACACACACACACACACACACACACACACATATATATATATATATATATATATATATATATATATATATATAAGCAGCGTGTGGGATCGAAAACGCATTCATCAGAAAGCAGCCTATACACTGCTCTGCTCTTACCATCTGAGCGAACGATGCTCTGGCATGGCATTCATATGTGTGTGTATGTGTGGTACTATGCAAAAGTTCGTAGGATATTGAGGTGCACAATAATTTTCACAAAGAAAGAAGACAATTGATAAAGAAAATGAAATTCTTTATTTCCAGTTCGAAGGATAGGTGAAATACCAAGCGAGAAGCAGGCAACCGTAAATAAGTTGACAAAAGAACAAATTGATCAATTCCTTGAAAACACCTGAACGTTCATTCAAATAAGAGTTTCAATATAATATAACGCAATTGACTTCACACTCACGCACGCACATATATATATATATGTGTGTGTGTGTGTGTGTGTGTATATATATACATATATGTATGCATATATATATATATATATATATATATATATATATATACATATATATATATATATATTGTAAATAATTTGACAAATGAACGCATTAATCAATTTCTTGTAACGGCCGTATATGTGAGTATCTGCGTATGTGTATATGGATTGACAAGGTCACTATCTCTCTCTTCCCCCTCTGCCACTCTCTCTCTCTCTCTCTCTCTTTCTATATATATATATATATATATATATATATATATATATATATATATCGTTTCGATTAGTGCGGCACAAGGATTACCCAAGGACTTCATCTGAGTGACAATTTTGCAAAATATAACGGTAAACATTTTATGCATAGTCTCGTTCAGTCAGTCTGGTACAATGATATAGAAGTGGAGAGGTAAAGGTCACCCAGTGAAGATCGAACCCAGAACCATTAGTGACGATCTTGCGAACAACCATCGTTTTACGGCAGGCGCCTTGACACCAGGCGCCTTGACTGAGGAGAAGGGAGTGCGTGTTTTGCACAAAGCTGGGTTGGTGATCATACGTAGCAGAAGACGAAGAAAAGACAGTCGAGGCCCTGTGCGATGAAGACGTTCCGAATTACTTCATAATCGGCTTGGGTAAAGACGAGCGTATTACATCAACTCGCCGGCTATCGCACTTTCAGCGTAACTATGGCAACAAAGAGTGTGTAGTAGATATGATGGAACGTCCCCCGTGACACGCGTATCCCTATACCCCTAACTTCTCTTAAAACACACGGATGATCCAACCAACCCCGCCGTATATTTAAAAAAACAAACAAACCGAACCAAAACAAAACAAACAAAAACATCAGATTATTTCCAGGGTAATGAATAGTCCTATCGATCATTCAATTCCCCGAACAATCACACATCTACTTTCATTGCAATGCGTGTTTTTCTTCTTTCCTTCATTCATTTATTCATTCTTTTCTTTTTTTTTTCTTTCGAAAAGTGGGTAGACTGACTGCTGGGGTTTGGAAACGAGCTTTTTTTAATATGCTGTTCTAAATTCGTATCTGGTCCCCGCCAAGTTGATACGTTAGGTAACGACTGTATCTGACCTTTCGCCGAAACTGAAACCTTCTCTATTTAACAAGAAAGGTAAACGTCAAACTTATATAACATTGACAATCTATGATACACAGGAAGATATGTAGGGTGAACTCAGTTATCTTATACCAACTAGTATATATATATATATATATATATATATATATATATATATATATATATATATATATATATATATATATGAGATATTAATAAGTTCAGCCTTATCCAATACAAGAACAAATGGGGAGAACTGTATTTCTAATCTTCTGAGTGGGTGGTAGTAGGGGACATCGTCCAACCTTGAAAATCAGCTTTCATGATCATTGTTTTTAACTTTAACAGGGCTCGAACACTGGCAATTATTTCAGGAAACTCAGCCTTCAAATCCTATATATTAATAGAAACGTATGTTCATACATACCAAGGTATATCATTAATTCTGTAACCAAGTGTTGAAAAAAAAACACACTCCAATATTACGCAACGAATATTCATTCTTCAAAACAACTTTCTTTGTGTCAATGCACATAATTCAGTGTCGAATATTGATCATGTAGATCGAATATCATGCAGTGAAAATCAAGAGACCCAAAGTCTGCCAATAACTACCTGTCAGTCTATGGACTTATTGATCCAGCAATATATATATATATATATATATATATATATAGATCGATAGATAAATAGAGAGAGAGAGAGAGAGAGAGTGAGAGAGAGAGAGAGAGAGAGAGTGAGAGAGAGAGAGAGAGAGAGAGCTTTACATCTTTAAACACTGAATATGTATTTTTTAAAAAACAAACTTTTTTCCAAAAATTCACATCATTCCTGTCGATTACTATGGATATAGTTTTAGATATCTGTGAAAATATAATGAAAGACACGTCAAGTTTTCGTTTTAGGGGTAAGAGTTTCGGAAAGATGCTTTCCGTGGATCGAGGACGAGACCGGGTTTCGAATGTAGATACTGGTATTTAAATAATCGAATCAGGCTGAATATTTGCAAAACACGTCACTACAGACGGAAGAAGAGAATGAAATCCGGTGACGATATCAATTGTCTGAATTATTAGCTTCTTTTTCTTGTCGTCTTGTCTTCCGCAGTCCTTCATGCAAATACATTAGATCCCCGCTTACCACCCTCTCCTGGTCCCGTTTATCGTTGATTCGCTATAGTGCACTTTTTCAAGTATCTTTCGTAATAGATTTAGTAATGTCAAATTTGGTGGAAAAAAAAGTTCGGACAGATTCCAAATAACAGTTTTCTGTACACTTTGATTAATATGCCATGTGTATGAGAATGAACACACACACACACAAATACACAGTAATATATCATGTATAAATCGACACAGTGATACTTTACCAGCTCTGGAAATAAGCTACTAGATGAGATACACATCACCTATCCGTTCTATCTTGTTGAGGCTCAACAACCATATCATATATTTGAAAATGATTGTTGTAACAGCCTCTATTTATGCTATGCAATAATGATCCCGTAAAGCACCGTTTGGTTTAGTGCTGTACTTTTGAGGAACGTTTCTAGGGCGCTAACCGAGGTACCACCGTATGCACGAGCGAAGTCAGATATGAATTGGGGAAGAATCTTTATTTTTATGGGTAAAATAATGTGACTTCGGTTTATACAATTTTTTTCCCTTAGTTTTTCAGCTTCATATCCGTACAAAGATTTTCCTATGTTCGTAATTTCCCCCCAAGAAGTACGTCTGAGGTTTATTTTTTGTTTCTCGTATGATGTTGGCCGTGTTGCAAATTCACATCACCTTGCATAAATTAATAGGAATGTATATATATATATATATGTATATACACATATATATGTGTGTGTGTGTGTGTGTGTGCGTGTGTGTATGCGCACATATATTTTCTATGTTGCATGCATATGAATATATATTGCATGTAATATATGTATGCATATATACACAAACATGTATACATATATTCGCATACACTCATGATTGCCACGCGCACACACATACACATACATACACACACACACACACATATATATATATATGTATATATATATATATATATATATATATATATATATATATATATATATATATATATATATATATATATATATACATATACATACGTATATAAGTGTGCACGTATGCATATGAATGGCAAAGTTTATCATCGCAACCACAATTAAAAACGAACACTCTCACTGGTTATCAAGTGACAACAAGTCTATTCAATACCCCAGGACTCCCCCCAGCATCCTAGCTAATCTCAGTAGTGCTGTCGTCTGGATGATCATGACTCTTCCCTGGACTCATAGGTTGATTCCCAGGGATCATTTCAAGGGCTCGGACAACTATCAGTCCTACCGTCACCGATACGAAGAAAGGACATTCTGCGACGTCGTTGATGGGTCGGTTCATAGAATGAAAACAAAAAAATACGAAAACAAAAAACAAAAAAAACAAAAAAGATACCAGGACCTCGCCCGAGCACTGAAATAGGTCGGAGTAATGGGTGTTTCTCGCCGTGCCCATTATAATTTGTGCACTTAAAACCTTTGCAAATATCCTCAAAGGCGAGTTTTGAGTAATCAGGGGTTCTAGGAAGGGCTTGGACCAATAAATCACGACATTTTGGGGGTTAGCAAACCAGCTGAAGATGTTACTAGAAATTCAATGATACTTGTTGTCGCTCAACCCCCATCCTATCATGAAGATGCCAATGCATGCATACATACATAATACTACTACTACTGCCACCAATAATAATAATAATAATAATAATAATAATAATAATAATAATAATAATAATAATAATAATAATAATAATCATCCTGACGGTGTTTAACTTACCTGTGATATGCAAAACATTCATAAACGTTTATATACAACATACACCATCTATCTATCTATCTATCTATCTATCTATCTATCTATCTAGCTATCAGTCCGTCAGTCTGTCGGTGTGTCTGTCTATGTAAATACCTACTGAACTACTGTACCTTAACATTCATAATTACAAACTCAGCCAGGTAACCAGAAAAATAGTCACATCGTACAATGCGTGTGTGTATGTGAAGATTTGTTTGTTCGTGTGTTTGTGCTTGTCTGTGCGTGTGTAGGGCTGTGGGTTGGATATGTACATACATACATGCATACACACATACACACACACACACACACACACACACACACATATATATATATATATATATATATATATATATATATATATATATATATATATATATATATATATGAGTATGCTTGTGCACGAATGGTTTTGATCCGTATTTACATATAATTGATTTACAGGTATCCATTTTTCTTCTTCTTCTTCTTCCACCTGGAATTGAAACCGCTCCCTATCTATCCACGATGATATTTAAACACAAACTCACTACGGGTCTACAGTGTGGGGAAAGGGGCAGGGTGCTGGAAACGAAAAAAAAAGAAGCAAATAAAAACAATAACAAAATTGACCCCACCCTACAAAAAAAAAAAAAAAAATTGCAAATTTCATATTCTAGGGACCCAGCTGAAAAACGAACCTGAAAAAGTCTTCAACTCACAATGCAAATATACTCGATTCCGATCTAATGTACGTAACAGTAGTTTTCAAAGCCGAACATAGAAAAGTCTATGTGTATCGATAAGAGAAATGACGGCCGGTAAACTTACCTTCTTAGAAGAGTATCGACAAGAGATGGTTCTTAAAATAATCCTTCCGTTTATGATGGTACTGATCAAAATACGAACAATCCAATATACTTGTAGTTCTAGGCATATCGCGTCTCTTCTGGTCGCAGTTTTAAGCTAAAATCTCTGGCCAAAATGCTTCATCAAAAGCTTTCCTTTCCAGCACAACGCTTGTCATAAGAACACTTCTCACACGATTACAATTCGGAGAGAGACGGAGAGAGAGAGGGTTAGAGAGGGAGTGCGTGTCTGTGTTTGTGTGCTTCTATCTCTGTGTGTGCGTGCGCATACCAGAGAGTTTGTGTACAGACGAGATATCTATCTTCCTCTACGTGCGTATGTATGTATGCATATATATATGTATATATATATATATATATATATATATATGTATATACAAAGAGAGAGAGAGAGAGAGACCAGTTCTCACTTGATTAAAATTTGTAGAGAGGGAGAAAGCGAGCGAAGGATAGAGAGGATGTGCGTGTTTGTGCTTATGAGCATTTATGTGTATGTGTGTGTGTGTGTGTGTGCGTCTGTATATGTGTGTGTGTGCGCGTTCGCGTATCAATGAGTTAGTGTACGGTTGATATATATATATATATGTATATATATATATATCTGCCTATGTATTTATGTATATATATATATATAGATAGAGAGAGAGAGAGAGGGAGAGAGAGAGTGAGAGAGTGAGAGAAAGAGTGAAACAGGGAGAGAAACAGATAGACAGTCAGAAAATGAAAGAGAGACAAGGAGAGAAATAGGGAGATAGATAGAGAGAAAGAGAGAAAAAAGGAATCTTATGTGTGTTCTCTACCTGACCTAGTCACTGTTTCTCTTTTCGTGCACACATTATGTGAAGAGGAGATGTACACACGACCACGCTCTCTTGCGGAAGGAAAGAGAAAGCGAGAGCGAGAGAGAGAGAAAGAGAGATAAAGGTAGAGATAGACAGACAGAGAGTGCAGAGAGATAGACTCATATACACACACACACGCACACATACACGCACACATACGTGCGTGTGGAAAGAATCGTAGTTGTTGTCAGTGCCTATTTCGAGTTATCTTCTTATTCGTTCTTTCGTTCGGTCTTTTCAGTGGCCTTTTTCTTCGTGGAGTTTTTTTTTCTTCTTTCTTTCTCTTTCTTTCTTTCTATCCCACACTCATTCGTTGTTATTTGTGCTCTCTTTTTCTTTCGTTTTTTTTCTTCTTTCTTTCACATTTTCATCATTATTTCTACACCATTTGTCTCTTTCCTTGATCTTCCCTTTATTCTATCTTTCGTTTGAGGATAAAATTGAAAGAAAAAAAAAGGGTCTTTTTTTTCAACTTTTAAAATGTATTATCACTTCCTTTCTCTTCTTTTTTTTCCTTCGTTCCCAACGTTGTCAGATATATGTATGTTAGTATATGTGTATGTTTATAGATACAAGTGTATCTTTTTTTTTCAGATCTTTTTTTAAAACATATTTTTATTGAGTTCCGTTGTCTATGGTGGATGTCGTGTGACGTGAGCAATATCGAATGTAGCAGTTCCAATTTTGCTAAAAACTTCGGAGCTCTGTTAAGGGGGGGGGGGGCTTTACTGAAGTAATGTTATCGCGTATTTGTTCGGAGTGAAATCAAGAATTATTTTTTTCTTTCTTTTCTGTAACTAAAAAAAAACAACGTTAATTACGCAAATGTGTACTCGACGAGTTTTGACGCCAATTAGTGACAGGCGGCTTCCACAGGAGATCAAGTGATAGCAAGTGTCCTCGATACACCAGGACTCTCCTCAGTATTCTAGTTGATTTCACCAGTGAATGTCACGTCTTGCCTCTGATTCCCAGTTCGTCTGACCAATTTGCTTGGCTCTTCCGAACTGTTCCCAGTGCTCCGATGACAATTGGTACTACTTTTAACTTCACGTTCCACAGTTTTTCTGTTCTCCAGCAAGATTGCTGTAATTATTTTTTCTTTTAGATTTTTCACACCACCAGTGACTGTTAGTTATAACTGGATATCAAGTGACAGCAAGTATCCTTAATACTCCAGGACTCTCCTCAGTATTTTTTCTGGTCGTCTTCAATAGTGCTGTCGTCTGGATATCATCTGCAATATTATCTCCAATTATTAATAACGCCTCTCCTTCATTATTGCCTTTTCTTCCTCTCTCTCTCTTTTGCTTTGACTGAGGTCTTAATCTCAATATAAGAATTCCTCATCGTTTACTGAGTAAGGAGATTTTGAACCCGTTACCACAAACTATCATTCTGTTTCTGCATCACAACATTTTTTTTTTCTTTCAATTTTTCAAAATTTAAGATTTTTTAAAATCTTGTAGACCCTTTATTGTTCTCTTACAACTAAAGCTACCTTTTTTTAAATATGCTTTCTTTTACATCAAGGCATAAAGAATAAGCGATTGCAGCCGTGTCTATCCTAACTTAATCGCGTCTTTATTCATAAAACAAACACACAGAATCCTTTTTATATAAATGTATTTACATATATCTACAGATATATCCGTAAATGTTATAATTCTCCGAATTTGATATTTCTGAGAAAGGATTATTTCCAGATTTTTTCTTTATATCCACCGTTAGATCCGAGAATTTCCTGCCACAATGTATTAAGCAGACGTGTGAGTACTGACGATAATGCGTACACTTTGGGGTATGTCTCATATCAGATCATACATCGTATCATATGGTGACTTTGGATAAAGTCTGCCTGCTTAATTCTTTAAACATTGAAAAGCATGTTGTAACTGTTCAGAATTTAGTATGACCAATGACTGGTCAATTTTTTTTTTACTAGAGTACACTTAGTCCATCAAAATGTCTTCATGGGGAACACAGACGTTTATAATCTGGAACAACTTTCAAAACCTGACATAATACAATCTTAATAATGTTTAATCCTTTTTTGAAGTTTTACTTCGTTTTTTTTTTTGTTTGTTTGTTCGTTTTTTCACATGAGTATCAGAGACGTACAGTAGCTCATCAGGGAAAAAAAATCTAAATTTAGGATTAGTTTAAAAAGAAAAAAAAGTTTTTGCGTAGTTATTTTTCGCCGATGGGTACTTGTTGAATGTGGGGGCTGTTGGAGTTTAGAGAACCCCACCAATTTTTACGGCTTAGAAAGTTCTCTAATTATATTCTATTTAAATAAATCTGGACAGGTATATTTTTTATGAAATACTTTTTTTTCATGTTAATTTACAGATTGAATTTTAGAACAACAAAGCATCATATATATCATACATACGTATATATATACATACATGTATATGGAGATATAAATCAATGCGTATTTTTATAATATACTTTTCAACAATTTCATAGTTATTATCTGTTTTTAGTGCCTTCCATTTTCCAAAGATGTATTTGAAATAGACGTACGTAAATATGTAAATATATAATCCAGTTTTTACTTCAACTGATTTTGGTTGGAATAAAGATAAAATTCTTACGTCTTGGTGAAAATATTTTCTCTTTTTTGCAATAAAAAGATCCTTTTTCTCCTTCAATTTTTTTCGCTTTCTTTTTAACTTCCTTTTCCGTCTTCCCTCTTTTTCTTTACTTTGCTCCTCAAGTTCTTTTTTTACTTTCTTTCCGATCTTCTTTGCTTTTTTTTCTTCTTTTATCTCCTTTCAAGTTGTTGCCGACGTAGGGTCAGTTACTATTTTTTCTCCAAAGCAAATATTCCTTTTGCCTCGCTTCAAATCACTCTTATCTTATAATATCGTGTTTCCTCATCTTTTTTCTTCCAAGCTTTATTTCCAGGTTAGTCTCGAAGCAAGCAGTTCAGCTCCATGGACAAAATAAGCGTCCAATGTTATTGTAAAAAAAAATCCTTTTTTGTGTAGTTTCCTGTTTTGTTTCTTTTGTTTTCTTTATGTTCAAATTTTATTTCTCAAAACTTTCTTTCAAAGAAAATCACCATTTCTCAAATGTAATTCCGTTTTTGGAACCCAAGAAAATATGCCCCGTCTTTTACCCTTATATTCCTTTTTCTTCCTGGCTAGATATCTGTGCTTTTCAAAAGCACAAAAAGTTGCTTTTTATTTTAGCCAGTTAGTTTACACATTTTTCTTCCAGCATTTTACTTCCAAAAAATGCCCGGTGTCAATTTCCTTTGTTAGATATAAATTGGAAAGTCAAATAACTAATGTTGACTGAACTATTTTCTCCCCCAAAATGTCTCTGAGAATGCAGTTGATAAAGTATGCCCGGAATGCAGACACAAATATCTTAGGGTCCACTTCTAAGTTTTTCAGGCTAGGCTATCACAGGAATCCCCTTGCAAGGGAGATAACGCGTGAAAGAATCCGTTGTCCCAAATTGGAAGGGTTTTATGCGTGTTTTTCTTAACGTCAAGAAGTTAAGTGTATGTGCTAGATTTTTGAAGAGTGTAGCTGAATTTGTGAGGGATGTGTGATATGTATGAATTCTTACTTGATAAGTATTTATAAATGAGTCATTTTTATAAAAAAAATCAGATATGATAGTACATTAGTGAGAAGTTATGAAAAAATTGAAATTGAACAAACAATCCAAGATAATAACAACAGTTTATATCTTTTAACTTGTGAGAAAATATTGAGTTCAAAAACAGAGGACTAGTGTGCAATAAAAAGAGTTAACCGGTCGGATTTACGGGAAAAAAGAGATTAATACATAATTCCCAATAACCATATACATAAGTATATAATTATTTGTAGATGTGTAGTGCGTGTTTAAGAGAGTCTGTCAAGCTGTTATCAAGAGATATCGTCAAAGTAAAAAGTTATACGTGACGTAAAGAGAGTAGTAATGATTAATAACTACTTGACCCTTCTCTTTTTTTCTTTTTCTTCTTCTTTTGTTTCATAAACTACACCAGTTTGTTTTTTTTCCATAAAAATTCAGAGACCTCAATGCCGACGTCCTTTCTTCTTGGTATTTGGTGCCCGGACTAATTGGAAAACTGCAGTGCTATGCAGTGGACTTTTAGCTAAGAACACAGACTACATTGAAGAGGCTTGCTCAGTGTAGACAAAACAATCCTAGAAAGTTAGTGGAAGTAATACTGAAAGTGAAAGTGATAGTGAAAGTGAAAGTAGAACGGGAAAAAGAGTTGAGAAGCTGCGATTGATGTGTGTATTGATAAATAAAAAAGGAAGATAGGAAAAACAGATAGAAAGGAAGACAGACAGACAGACAGATAGATAGATAGATAGATAGAATGACAGAGGGATATGGACGGATACAGATAGATATATAGAGATAGATGGATAGATAGAGAGAGACCCAGACAGATAGATAGAGACACAGAGAGTGATATGAACGGATATGAATAGATAGATGGATAGATAGATATGGAGTAAAATAGATATATAGGAATATAGATTTGAGCAGACTTTGTTAGATATTAATAGACTTGGATAGATAGAGAGATATGTTAACAGAGGAGGAAAGAGTTTGAAAACCTACATCCGCTGAAATGGAGAATTAAGAATTTATGCACGGAATTCGTTATTGTGTGATAAACTGTTCATAGCGTGTGTATATATCTATATCTATATCTCTCTATTCATATCTATATATCTCTAGATTCAAGTGTGTGTGTGTGTGTATGTGTGCATGTATGTATAGATTATATATTCTGTTTTTTTTTGTTGTTGTTGTCCTGTTTTCAACGGATAGTGTAGAAGTGCTTGAAAATAGGAAGGGCCGAGGCTTAAGTTGGAGCGGACAGCGGATGGTGTTTCAATTTTCGCTAGCAACGTAGGGGGTCTGCGTAAGTAATGGTTTGATCCGCTTAAACCTACACACGAACACAGGGACAACGAGGAGTAAGTTCTTACGCAAGTGGTTGTTTAAAAAGCGGGGTAGAACTAAATTAAGACACTTGCGAGACTGGACGAAATGGATTGTTTAGCGACAGACAGACTTGCTGGTTGGCCGGCTCATGATCCAGAGAAAATGGTCCAAGTAGTTGCCAGGGTCGGACATGGGGGAAGGGACTTGAGAACAAGTTTTGGAGGGAGTAAGAAGAATGGGTTCGTGGTGACGAGATAGTTGGACAGCAGAGGGACAAAGAATGTGAAGAGATAGAGAGTGTGAAAGAAATGCAAAGAAAGAGAGAGAGAGAGAGAGAGAGAGAGGTGGGAGAATAAGAGAAAGAAGGGGAGAGGGGGGGCAAAGAGAAAAAAGGGAGAAAGGAGGGGGACAAAGAAACTGATCACTTGGTAGATAGCAGGAGGGGTAGAATGAGGCAAGCAGACATGGATTTCAAATGGAGGCGGAGGAGACGCGGTTAAAATGTTTTCGGGGGTGAAAGGATGAGGGGTAGAGGAGTCGGCAAGTTAGGGAGGGGGAATAAGTGATGATGAATAATGAGCGAGGGCGACAGGGAGAGGTGTGAGGTAGAGAGATTGAAAAATGGAACTTAAATAGTGACAATAAATTTGTTAGAGATAGCCATGTCGGTCCGTTTGTCAGCCTGTCTTTTTGGTCAGTCTGTCTGTCTGTCTGTCTGTCTGGCCGTCTGCCTGTCCGTCTGTTTGTCATTCTGTCTGTGTATCTGTCTGTCTGGCTGGGCGATGGCTTGAAGAGAGTACCGGAGGGTGAAAGCGATTACAAGAGCGCTGAAGAGCTGAAAGTGTGGGTTGGCGGTGTATGTGGGGGGGGGGGATAGATCGATACATAGAATCCCCCGCTTTACGAATGTTTGCATTAAGTCACTTTGCTTTTACGAAAAGACCCCAGACCGCCTTGGGTTTGAACAGTGTCTGCGAGCATGAATATTTTGTCTCGATTATTTCTGTGCATCCGTTAGAAATTATAAGAGAGCTTTCAATGGGCGTTACGCTTACTGTTAAACCGGCTAAGACAAAGAAAGTTACTTTTGGGGTCTGGGAGTGCTCAAAATTTTTCCAAATAAATTAAAGATTGCTTCTACGTTTCACTGCATTCAGGATTAACGAAGGGAGACTATTTTCGGATAGCGAGGGCAGGGATGGGCTGTATGAACGAAAGAGAAAGAAGTGAGACAACACCTCAATAAAAAAGAGAATTGAGAGAGAGGGAGAGAGAGAGAGAGACAGACAGACAGACAGTGGCAGAGGGGTAGGGGCATGCAAAAAGTGAGGGAAAGGCTCTCACAGAGAGAGAAAATATTCACAGAAGAAAGAGAGAGAGAGGAGGGAGATGGTGTAAAAAGGAATAAAAAGTAGTAAGTGAAAAAGCGAGAGAGTTAGAAGAAAAGAAAGAGTGAGAACGTGATCAAGAAGCCTGAGGGTGTGAAAAAAAAAGAGTTAACGACAGAGAGAGGAAAACAGTGTCTGGTTTAGAATTGGTGAAGACCATGGCTGTATTGGATGAGACTTATTTAAAAAAACATGCCAGAAGCTCTCAAAAAATTTTGAAAACATATACACATACAAAATTTTGAGGCCGCAATGGATCATGTGGCCCTAGGCTGCAGGTTATTTATCTTAAGCTTAAACCCAGATTTAAAGAACATATTTACACTTTACGTTAGACTGACCGCTCTTTGAGAGGGGTGATATTATTTTGCTTCTTGTTTAAAATCGATTTTTCGGGTAGGTGCAAGATTGGAAAAAAAGACAAAATATAAAAGAAATTAAATAAGGAGACAGATGAGGAGGTAGAAAGAGGAAGGAAGAGTTGATAATCTATCATTCTGTTCATATCTATCTATCTATCTATCAATTATTCAGTCTGTTCATATCTATCCATCTATCTATCTATCTATCTATCTATCGATCAATTATTCAGTCTGTTCATATCTATCCATCTATCTATCCTTGCTTGAGATCCGTAACTCTACCGTGCTTGATACATAACTGAAGAGTTGTAATACAACAAAACAGATGTATGTGGATGGAACAATAATTTAATTCAATTATATATATATATATATATATATATATATATATATATATATATATATATATATATATATATATATATATGTGTGTGTGTGTGTGTGTGTGTGTGTGTGTGTGTAGTCTTTTGCAGCGATAAACGCTATCATTTCAAAACAATTCAGATATTCTTCTTCTTCTTCTTCTTCTTCTTCTTCTTCTTCTTCTTATTATTATTATTATTATTATTATTATTATTATTATTATTATTATTATTATTAACTAATATTTCTCTTCTTTCACTTTATTTGTGTTTTTAGTAACATTCAACCAGAACTATCATCATAAATGCCAACATAGATTTTTATCATTTTTTAAATTGGTCCAACTGGATATATATATATATATATATATATATATATATATATATATATATATATATATATATATATATACATATATATATATATATATATATATATATATATATATATATATACATATATATATATATATATATATATATAAATATATATATATGCATATATATAAATATATATATATATATATATATTTATATATATGCATATATATATATTTATATATATATATATACATACATATATATATATATGTATATATATATTTATATATATGCATATATATATATATATATATATATATATATATATATATATATGTATAGAGAGAGAGAGAAAGATAGATAGATAGATAGATAGATAGAACGCACCAATTGAGCTTGAGGTCTGAAAATTCAAACATTTACTCTTTATCATGTTTGAATTTTTTTTTCAAATCACCCCCCATTACTTTTTTTTTAAAAAGAGGTGCTCAGTTGACAATGTAAGCTCATGCCACCTTGATCCTTTACTTTGTGCCCACATTTTTTTTGTGAGTGCCCTACTTGATGCAAGAGATGTAACTCATTTGTTGATCACCCCTTTTTTCCAATTTTTCTACTCGATTATCCCCAATACGGAATGTTGCCAAAAGACGTGTGTTCCATGATGGTTTCAATCAAGCAATCAACCTGACCTGAATTTTTACTTATTTTTTGTCTCTCCCCACCATCAGTCTCATTTGTTTCGCTGTTTGTAAATTTCTTACAACACAGAACTAAATTCAGACTCACAATATACAGTTGCGATCAAGGGACTTTACCTTTCCCCATACACGCACCTTTTGCAAGTATCAATATATGCGCCGACATTTATACAGATATTATTATCCCAACACATTTGTCAGTGAATCATTCTTAGCTCAACTTATCTGTTCGAGTAAAAGGATTAATGAAGGAATGAATACATCCAATTACTCTTTTTCTCACAATTCATGTACACACAAACGAATATATACACGCACACTCACACACATACATATGTATAATCTAGAAATCTTTTCAGCTTTAAACAGTAAACATTAAAACACTTCCTTTAAAAATCATTTTCTGTCATTTCAGTCTCATATTTCCCAATATCTGTCAATGCAATTCATGTAATTTTTCTTATTTTTTTCCCCAGTTCCACATACACTTTATTATCATGGTAATATATATAAATTTCTATTGTTGGGATCGTCAGTTGTTTACTATATATATATATATATATATATATATATATATATATATATATATATATATATATATATATATATTATATATATATATATATATATATATATATATATATATATATATATATATATCATGAAATAAAGGATTCGCTACACAAACACGTTTATGTTTCTGACCTGGATGTTATTGAGGGGTCTATTTTTCTGGATGGAGAACTTTGTTTCAAGCTATTCTCCAATTCAACTTGATGTTTGATATTGAATGTATCGAGTACTCTATGAAATAAACCCATCACACACCAGATTTTGCACAAAACATTTGTTCTTTGATATATACATATATATATATGTATATATGAATATATATATATATATATATATATATATATATATATATATATGTGTGTGTGTGTGTGTGTGTGTGTGTGTGTGTGTGTGTGTGTGTATCCACTCATACATTCCACCAGAATGTTTTTATACGATGCATTTCAATGCGAAGTAATAAAATGTATAAAATATTACAGTTGAGCTCATACACATAGACAGCTCTTCCATCTTCTCTCCCCTCACTCTCTCTGGCATGACCAAACGTACACACAGACATATATACTACTTGTCTCATGGAGGGCGCATCCTCGAGTATAACAGGGTAGAATTTACGTGCATATAAACTTTATGCTACAATATTAGTCACGTAGCAACACTGAACTCAGAGACAACGGTGCGTAGAAGTTGAAATGATTGCATCATGCGCTAGCCTTATGTGAGCATCAATTCCTTTGTGTTGTGTCAACGATGTTTGTAATGAAAAGTTTATGAAATGGGTACAAACCTGAATCCAGGCCAAGGGAATTAACTTTCAACATCTTTTTAGAAGTTGAAATGTATATGTAATTAGAATCATTTTTAATTAGTGTCTTTTAACAGTCTTCAATAGTTTTCAAATTTAAGATATACAAGTTCGAATTTGTCCAAAAGACAATTGCTTCTGAAAAACTTTGTATTTATATTTCTATATAATTGTATATGGGGGATCATTTACATACTATATATATATTTAATCATCATTATAATCTATCTATCTATCCATCTATCTCTCTCTCTCTCTCTCTCTCTATCTATCTATATATATATATATATATATATATATATATATATATATATATACGGAGTTCAAGACCTACCCAAAAGTTTGAAGATTCTAAGAGTGCACACAAGCCAAACCTCATTCACCACTACCAGAGCTGAGTGATTCCTCTTGCCAGCAAGGGTACAAAGAGACAATTTTTTTTAAAAACACCTATGAAAATAAGTATCAGGACAAGAACTTTTTTTTTCTGTCAATTTTCCCAAAATCTGGAATGACACCTCGTATTCCCAGCGTTGCTCAAAGATCAAATAACTTCTTACACACCCCAGTCCGGCCCACACACACTCCCGTACACAGTTAAACTTTATTTCCTGCTAATGTTGTGAAATTTGAGGTGTGTTTTTCCATTTCAACGTCGGCATTTCTTTCTTGTACATTTATATAAATATTTGCTCTCGGTGTGCAGCAGGAATCCCGGTGTTGCCTGGAGAAGAATTAATTGCACATTTACTATACAGGAATAAAACATCTTCTTTAATACACATCTTTTTACACAATACAACCATATCGGCAGGGATGGTGCGAGCCAAACAATGGATTAAGTGGTATTAGTTTACTAATTCGCATGTTATGCAATCGAATGTTGGCGACGGTGTCGTACATGCTCGGAAGGGTTCGACGTGTGTAGTCCCCTTCCCAGGTACCTTCGGACAGGTCAACATAGACTGCATAGGTTTTCCGTCATTAGAATGTTTATAATCTTAAATGGTACTTGGCTATCTTTCGTTTAGTGGAGGCAAAAATCGACCACTGAAGGAAAACTTTCAAGAAAGATTGATGTGTGCAAAAGTCCCCCCCCCAGTTTAAAATTTTGTGAAAATACATTAACGCTGTTATTTGGAAAGATGTGCTTATTGAAAAGAGCAACAAAATTGTGGCCAGGAATTCTGATCAACCAGATGAAAGGATGTCTCCGTGGCGCAGTCAGTAGAGTATTTGACTGCAAGCCGGCAGTTCACCCATTCAAAACTTAAAACGGTCTCAGAAGATATTGAATATGCTTCTATTTTGATCACATGTGCACATGAACATTGCTACGGGTAACTATATATATATATATATATGTATATATATAGAGAGAGAGGGAGTTGTACTATTTAAGTTAAGATAGAGCTGGAGTATATCCTGTGTATGGAATCCTAATCTTATTATGATTGTGTAGTATCCGGACATGTTTCGGAGCTCAACTTTGTGGTCAACGATCATAGCTCCTCATTGTTAGAAGTTGTAGACACAGATATGTGTAGTCTTTCCGATAATAGAGCGATCATGTAAGGTACTGCAAATAGTTGGCGTATGTATAATCATTCCCGAGTGTTTATCAACTGTCCAGCTTAGATCTTGCAGTATAGGAATATAGGTAATTCTAGAGTGTATATGTGGGAGCAACGGGAAGGGGAGAATGGATCATATGTATATAAGAGGGATGGAGAAATCAGAGAAAATGCAAAATTAACGATCGCAAGAGTGTTAATGAGTTAAGAGCATGGAAACTGTCTAAGAATACCTAAGAAAACATTTGAAAGATTTTGTGGGACCTTAAGGGTCATGGTAATATCCACTGGAGTTCTGATCACTCGGCGTGGTCTATCTGATAGTCCTTTCGTTGGTGAAGATTAAAATCAGTGGGTCGAGTTCACATAGTGTGATTTTTCACTTTCTGATGATATATATTAGTATTAATGTGTGAGTGAATAGGTTGGAGTTCTTCAGATGTTATTTTTAGGGTTGTATTCTAGAACATCTGTGTAAGAGTTCTGTGTTTTTAAGTTTGTTTACTTTGATATTTTTTGCATTATTAATTTGCGTTACTTAATTTGATGTTTAGTCCAGAAGTTGAGCGTGTTTTAAAGCATCTCATCTAGATATCTTCATGGGATTCAAGTATCTTAGCGTCCTTGTCGGATGAATTCCTCGTTATAATTTCAATAATAGTGAATTTTGCATGTGTGAATACTGTGGCCAGGTAGACCGAAATGATGTTTCATTGGGAGTAAGTTGTTGCTATAGGATTACTTTATTCTATGTGTAGTTGTTTAATCTGATGTCAAACGGCCATTTTGATTTGCCTATGTTCTGTATTTCACATTGTGTACTCTCGAGGAGGTAAATGATATTGTTAATGTTGCAGGTGGAACTATGGAGGTGTTTTTGGTTATGGAGCTGGTGGATGTATTAGAATATATATATATATATATATATATATATATATATATATATATATAATATATATATATATATATATATATATATATATATATATATATACTCTTGTGGAAAACCCTCCCTGAGAGAGATCAAAATTGTTTTTTAGGTTAACCTTGATTCTGTCTACAATGCAAAATTTTTGCTATTTCGAAGTCATAAAAGATAAATAGATTGAGATATTTACTATCGTTTAAATGAATGCCTGGATGGAAATTAGATCAGTATTTTTGGGAAAAGAGTAAGTATAGACCCACCAATCATATTTTATTTTTCAAAGACTGATATGCAGCAAAAAAAAAAAAAAAGAATGTCAAGCCATAGTTTTGCTAAAACAATCAGATGAACTTTGGCAAATTAAACTAACGGACGAAGGGAGTAAATCGCTGTCAGAAAGAGTTAATCGCTGGAAAAAAAATAATAGAATATGAAACTGGAAATCAGACTGTTTAATTTAGTGAATTAAAATAGTGCCCTTACGTGGGTTGCAGGTTCAGCCATCTTCACCTTGGCTTCACATAACTTCCCGGATAGTTTTTCGAAGTTTGTAATACATGAAGTAAATTTAGAGACGATAAAACATCTATCTTACTCATAGCTGGGGGGATGGACCAATGAACTCGTGCCCCCTTAATTTCATTTCCTACGCTGCTAACCGATTTTACGTATGACGAATAATAGTAAGATTAAAATATACCTGTAAAAATGACAGGGTTATTTAGGTATGGGTTGGCACCAGAAAGCCTAAGACTGTTTTACAGACATGCCCTTGAAAATATCTGAAATGGACCGAATCATTCGCGCGACGAAGCCCAAACCGGATAGAAAAATGAAGGTGTTTGTGTAGTGAATCCTTGCTTTACTGTATTTCAAGCTTTACACTAAATCAATTTAATGTTTAATGTTCAATGTGACGAGCACTTTATGGAATAACTCCATCTCACATCGGATATTGTATCATTTAATATCATATTCATTACTGTATCGTGTGTGGATATATATATATATATATATATATATATATATATATATATATATATATATATATATATATATATATGTTTGGGCGAGTGCAGGGTGAAAACGACCTTCCTCTTTTGTACGAATAGAAAAACTTTTTCATTTTTTGCTTTTAGCTAGCGATGTTTTTCCCTCGTCGCTAAATAGGAATTGAAATCTGAATAATTAATTCTCAATATCTCTTCTGTGTCTTTTAATTTTTAATGAAGACAAAAGCTACTACAATTCCCCACGAAGTTCGTTGCTTGTCTAAACCAAATATTTTACGCTGAAAAATTGTTCTGTAAATCTATATCAAGGGTATAAATATGATGATGATTATAATCACCATCGTCATCATCATGCTCAGCAACCATTTTCACTGCTTGAGAAGGGTTTCTCCAATTTTCTTCCATGACGAACGCGATTGTGCAATGTCCCACTGGCAAACTTTTCTATCTCACACCTTCATCTTGTTTCGGGCTCTTTTCTTGCTGCGTTTATTGTCCGATGAGTATCATCGGTTAGCCTTTTGCTTCCACTGTTGTCAATTTTTCTCTCTGAGTGTTCCACCCATCTCCATTTTTGTGGCGCAATTATGTGTATATTATCTCTCACTCAACTCTTTTTTCTGATCCATGTTGATTTTTCCAATCTCTCAGATTCATCCCTAGCATTACATTTTCGACTGCTTTCTGTGCAATTTGAAGTTGTATCTTAGTTCCTTTTATTGATCTCTAAATGTCTCATCTGTAAGTCATAGCTAGTATTATACATTCATTGTATACTTTATGCTTAAGGCACAAGTATTAATTACCCTTTCTCCAGACAACACCAGAAACCTCAGCTAGTATATATATATATATATATATATACTGAATAGTGCAGATTTTAATAGTGCAGATTTTGGTATGATAAAGTTGAGGTATTGCCATATAAATTATTGGAACTATTATAAACAGTACAAAATACATTTAATAATAATATGAGCTTGAGCTGTGCGGTTCTAAACAGCACAAAAAATATTGGTGCAATTGGTTTTGACCAAGATGTTTATTTTGTCGGTATTTTCGAAAATAAGTCGAAAACTGTAAGGTGATAAAATCGGGTGGTAATTGCCAAGATCTCAATCGTCTCCTTTCTTGCGTAGCAGGATCTTCACATCTAGACAGAAGTTTGGAGGCTTTTCCTTTTCTCGTAAGCATTGTGTAAATAGTTGCGCTAGTCCATTGTGAGAGAACTCTCCCACGTCTACCCTGAGAGTATTTCGCAGCGTTATTGTTTCCATTCATTTAGCCTACCATCTGCTATGATTCTTCAATTATCTTTAACAGATTTTACTCTTTTCCACAAAGCCTCAAATTTCAATCGCTACACGGAAATTGGCAATTCTCTCTACTTACTGGGGTATGTTTTTCATCATCATCATCATCATCATCATCATCATCATCATCATCATCATCATCATCAGTCTTTTAACATCCGTCGTTGGACATAGACCTTCCCCAAGATTCGCCACACTTCTCTACCATTGACGTCGCGGAGCCAGTACTTTCTGAACTTGTCTAGCTCGTCTTTTCATCTAATATTTCCGGCCTCGGTTGCGCATGTGATCTCGGGGGATCCATGTTGTGAGTCACGATGTCCATCGGTTGTCCGTCATTCTTGCAATATGGCCAGCCCAACGCCATTTGAGATTTTTAATGGATTCTATGATGTCCCTGACTCTTGTCTTTTCTCGTATGAACTGTGCTGTCTTGTGGTCTCTCCATTTGAGGCCTAGCATAATTCTTTCATGAATATTGTTTAATTTGTCTTCTCCTGATTAATTACCTTACTGATATCGTCATAAAACTCTTCAATCTCCTGGACAGAACTTCTCAAAGTTGGCACTGGAAGATTATATTTTGTGTATATATTTTGTTTAATCTAACCATTATCCCCCCCCACCCCCACCAAAAAAAAATTATTCAAATTTCGACCCTGCAAAGTAAAAACAATGCCTACGTAGTCAAAACTGTACATTTTACCGAGTTAGAAGATCATATTCAACGGAATGCCATATACATCAGGATGGCCATTTTGGGGGGTAAGAAGAACGGTCAAACGTGTGCAATGCTGATCTTGAAATGGTTCAAACTAAAGAAATTCTCTTTAATGATTTATTGGTATTTGTGCTGTTGACGGAAAATCTTCGACCAAGCGCCTAAGTTCTGAATAAGTAAGCTGGAAGGAAGTGAAGGGATTGTTGAAACGGGAAAGAATAGCATAGAAAAGGACTAAGCTAAAGCCCATAGTGTTAATAATGATTACTGTTAGTGGAGTGGTTGATCCCAAGTCAGTCATCTACATATATGCTTGATGGGGCATGATCTCTCTGTTACGCTGGCTGTATGTCCCGGTGATAAGGAGAATTCCTAATAGGTGGACATTGTTGATCATGGATGGGCCCACCAAATAAAGTGGCACAATCTATCTAAAGAGTCACACCCTGAGAATTTCTGACTGGAAGAGGATCACTCTGCCACCAAGCACATCTCCTAGTGGTGCTACCGACTATGATAACCCCCAATAGATATATAGCGGTCCATCGAATTTATCGAATAAGGTGGCACCAATATAAAAGTTTACTGGAGAATAGTGGCAACGGTTGAGATCAATTAGCCACAGCCTACCCAAATCCTATACGGCAGCCAACCATATAAATAATGTAACGTTCCCGTTGGATCATTGTCTTTTAAAAGTCAAAGCGCATCGCCGTACGTGCCTCTGGGAAACGTACCTCCGACGGCGAGCAGACTGTCCAAGCAAGATTAAGTCTTGGTCATTAAACAAATTAAATATCATTAATATTTACTCTTACAATGTTTGGGACATTGCTGAGCATCTGAGACTAAATCAACTGTTGTGTAACTGCACAGCATCACTTGGCACATCATATATATTGGTGGAATCCATAGGAAAGGAGAAAACCTTTCTCAGTAGGTTGTAAGTTATCACCCATTCAATTGTAAAGGGATGGAGTATAACAAATTAAATGGTGCACGATTCTTGGTGAATAATAAGAAACCGAACATTTTCAAAATCAAAATATGGCTTCATCTGCAATCTTATTAGACGGGTCTTTGTCAAAGATAGCCCCCTTTAATATCAACACACCGTTCCCAGCGTTTTATTTTCAATTCTGGAATTCATCCAGGAAATCGTTTCGATAGATAATGTCCAGGCCCCGTAGCGAATTTTCCTCCATTTCTTCTAGCGTCTGAAAAATACACTTTTCCAGAATGGGATTCAGCCCTGGGAACAAATCAAATGTCAGCAGGGAACAAATCTGAAGGCGTGAAACAAGAGTTGTCTTGTGCTTTACCAGAAATTTCATTTATCTATAAGCAGAAGCGGCACACATTTTAACTACCTCGCGATAAACCATCAGTTTTCCTTTAAAATCATGTAACGCGCGCTTTTACAGATTCCAATAACTTCGAAAACCCCACGGACAATCAATTGTCGATTTCCACGGATCACAGCTCACACTTTTTCAATTTGATCATCGTCTGTTGACGTGAATCTGGTATCGTCTTTAGTGGAAGTTTTCCCCGATTTAAAACGCCTATAATACTCGTGCCATAGCGAACAGCTCATGAAATCCCCCTCATAAGACTGTTACAATCCTAGGAAAGTCTGCAAAAGGTTTTGATCTAATTTGAAAGAGAATTTCACACAATCACGTTGCTCTTCAAGAACCTTCTTTGTTCAACTTATGGAAGAATATGGACATTTATGCACACACACACGCACATATATGCGTGTATTGCACAGTTTTGATGTACATTGACAACCAATCAGAATGGACCTTACAGTGTGTTACTAACAGAGTTGATCAGTTGGTAGTGAGACACTATTGAGCGCTGTCTGATCTTTGCATTTGTTATGTCCGGGCGAGTCATCCTCCTTGTTTTGTACCGGGTTCGGGGAGAGCTATGCATCGCGCAAGTCTGTCAGACCCCACTGCAGTTCGGATTTGGCTTCTCGTGACATCTGGCTTTAACGAAAGAGCACAGGTGAGATTAAGGAGAATGCATGGAAGCCAGTAATGATGATACTGGAAGGAAGCTCTGCAGAATGTTTGGAGAGTCGGGAAGGATGCTGTAATAAGTATGTAACGTCTCAAGGGCTCTATTTTGAAGTAACGGAGGGTCTGTTGATATTGGTTGGCTATTTTTCTGTTAGTATCTAATTGTTCGATATCTTCTGGACGGAACTAGATTGTTTCAATAATCTCACATGTAGAATCAGGATTGATCCATGATATCACAGGTGGGATTTTTTTGGAAAGATACACCAAATTCTCATTTCTGGGCCCGGGAGTAAAATAAAACAATGATCATGGATTTAGTTTGTTACTGATTGCATTTGAATCCAGTATTTCTGCACAAGGTGGCAACTTTCCCAATCTTTTCCAACTGAATTCATGGCTACTTGACCCCACTTCCCGCTTAAAGTTAGACACTTTCTCCGCTTTAAAAAAATGAATATTTCTCGCAGTGATGCAGGCATAGATAAAGAAAATAGAAGTGATATAGATAGATAGATAGATAGATAGATAGATAGATAGATAGGTCTGGTTTGTCACTCAGAAGTGTCCAAAGTCTTTTAGCAGCATGCCGTGTTAGGGATGATCAATCTAAGAAAGGATCGATGTGAGAATATATTACAAAAATGTTGAAACTTTAAACAAACAATCATGAACTCTGCTGAACGCAAACTTGGGGACCAATTTAGCATAAACTTACATGGGAATTTTAGTTGACAGTTTCTAGTAGATTGATTGATACGTAGATAGATAGGGCAAATGTTCGTATAAGCAGAGAACCAAAGTCAAGGATTCAGAACAGTGGTATCTGCGTGATTATTACGGAACCGTGATCGAATGTCGTTATAACGGGTGAATTCTTTATGAAATGTATTAATTATGAGAAACCTGAAAGTCCAAACGAACGTTATTTTCACAATCTAACTCCTCAAATACAGGAAGTAATCATATTAACCATCATCATTATCATCGTCCTATGATATCACGTCCACTGCAGGACAAAGCTTTTTCCCATCTCCTTCTATGAATACTGCGATTGCGCTACCCTTCGACATGTCTTGCCGGTAGAACTTTCTATCTCATCCCCCCCATTTTGTGTCAAGTCTCTTTCTACTGCGCTCACTTTCCCGTTGGCATCAATCGGTTAGTCTTTAGCTCGATCTGCTGTCATCGATTCTTGCTGAGTGTCCGGCCCATTTTCATTTTTGTTGCTTGATTACTTTGCGATTTTTTACCTGAGTGCCCCCCCCCATCCATGTTAATTTTTTTTCTATAAAATTTATCCGTAGCATCGCTCGTTCCATTGCTCTCCCTTTGATTCTAAGTTGGTTTGTTTTGTTAATTTCCATTTTCTGCACCAGTAAGCCATAGCTGAAATTATGCGTTCTCCGTCTGCTTTCATGTATATCAACAAGGTGTTATTCAGTAAGTCTCTATTCATATCAAATGATTTCCTACCGATCACTACGTATTTTTTTTATTTCATTTCCATGGTCTTTCTCTAACGTTATTATCTATCCTGAGTAAATGTATTCAACGTTTTTAAAGCCCTCCTCCCTCTATTCTTATGATCTTTTGCAGGAACATTATCGTTAAAAACAGCTTTTTGTCTTTGTTTAGTTAATCTTTGAACATATTTTTCTGCTTTCCCTATTCAGATCAGTCAATATGTTTTGTAATTTTTTTGATGCTCCTGACATCATGGAAAAGTCATCGGCGAATGCTAATTGATCTAAACATTCTCCGTCTATGATTATTCCCATTCTACCCAGGACATTTTTCCCGAAAGATGCTTTATCCAAAGACTCACTGTGATATTGTATCTCCTGGTCTCACTGGCTTCCCTTTCTTCATCTTGTTTGTATCTTTATAGAGTCTAGTTATAGCAGAGCCATTTCAGATATGTTCTGAATGACATGCATGTAATTTTCACATTGAGTAATATTCTGTCGTATGTTTTACTGTGTCAAATGCTTTCTCATATGATGGTGTGTAATTAATTTTTTGTTGAACGTATCAATAAATTCTTCAAAAATACCTTTGACAGTCAGATGCAAATGCAGAAATGGAGGAATCGCACATCTTTTTTTTAAAAGATGTAATAGAAACAGCAATTTTAGGTGGCGTATCTTATTTTTTTTTAAATGATGCATTTCAATCTCCAGTCTCTGTTGCTGCAAACCAATCTCAGACAATAGTTTTGCAAGAATGTAAAAACAATCGTGCAGTTGGAACGTGCGTGTCCTTAAGTAGTGCCGTTAGAACAAATGCTAGGACAATGAGAGTTTACTGTACATCATTATTTCCCTCTTTCCCCGAAATTAGTATTCGTATGGCTTGATGTTCATGAGAAGTAGATTCATCCCGTGTTTGTTTTTATCTTTGACAATACTTGAGTGTTCTATGTCATATGAAAGTGTTTTCATTCTGGTAATAGTATTTTGACATCGTGGTTAATATCAGATTTTGTCATTTGTGGCCATTGACACAACAGCTCTCTCATGAGACTATCGTACATTCAAGCGGGCTTTCATCACATATAGTTGAGGAAAGCAGACTCATATCCACTTAGCCCTTGAACTGAGTTGACAGTAACAGAACTTGCTGTAAACGATATTCAAATTCAAATATAAGTGATATCATTTTTTTTTTCGTCGAATCTGGTACTTCTATATGGCCTACTTTATTTTTAGATGATTTTTAATTACAGAATTTAATTTTACTGTCTGTCGGCAGACATCAATCATGGCGTAATTGAAATTAATTTTGAATGACAAATATTGACATTAAAAGAGTCTGAAACTGCTCTTGAAGGAAGTTTTCAAAAAAAAATTTCACAACAAAATATCATGTTATTTTATTGCAATTAAAACCAAAATTAAAACTTCAAAGACGATTTTAAATTATTGCAATAAGTTTTACAATAATTATGAAAACATCTGTGATCATTGCTACGCATTTTAGCGATTTTGGTACCTACCAATTTGAGATACATACTAATTATACCATTTTTCTGCAAACACGATTTGGGTTCATGTATGTAAAATATCAAAAATGTATCTGGTGTACCCTCTTAATAATATACAAAACTATTCCAAAACATATATATATATATATATATGACTCATTTATTTAATTGTTATTTTGATTAACGCTCCCTTATTCAGGGTTGAGCACTCTTTAATTTAGGTAACTCGTTCATTATAAGCCATAAGCAATGCTCTTCCAACTCTGTAATAGAGCACTGATGGATGGATAATTGTGCATAAGTGAATATATATCGCTCAAGTTCAGCCTTACTGATTATTCAGTTCTGCATAAGGCAGAGATAAAATTCCAGCCTCTGGGTCTGAGGCAGAAGTTTCGATCCTAACTCGTGGCACTTGATGGGATAATGGTTAGTCTGTAGCCACACTGAAGAGTTGTGGTACAACGAAAGAGCTGTCTTGGGATGGCTCATCTATTCAATTATGCACACACACACACACACACACACACACACACACACACATATATATATATATATATATATATATATATATATATATATATATATATATACATATAAACAACTTCTGAAAACAACACACACACACACATACACACACACACACACATATATATATATATATATATATATATATATATATATATATGCATATATACATACATAGTACATGTGGTACAAATCAGGTTGGCAGTATAACATAATATAATAATAAATCAATAATTCGCCTGATGAGGCCCGGAGAGGGCAGAAACATGAGCTAGTTTGTGTAGCGAATCAACATTCTACTATTTATATATATATATATATATATATATATATATATATATATATATATATACGTATTCATAAATATATATTTTTTGAGGGTTATTTTATCATTTCACTGGTCTAAAGATTTTTAAATCATTTATTTTGAGGGTGCATAACCTGGTTAGCACGCATCCCCCGATAGCGCAAGAGGCATATTTTTGAGGTACAATAACAAGGTGATAAACTCGAGAAAAGGCGGTAGTATCAGCAAATTGAATGGTTTTATTTCTTTCTTGATAAAGACTTTTAATCTAATTCTAACATCTAATTTTTTTTTACATTACCTTGCCCTAAGAATAAAGGCGTGAGAGAATAAGTTTGGAATTTTCAAGGGGTGCTAGCCTTGAGAGAAGTTAAGTACTGCCGATTTATTGAGTCTTTGAGTTGGAACCTTTGATAAAAGGGCAGAGAGAGAGAGGGGGGAGGAGAGGATAAAGTTGGGTAGTTTCCTGAAAGGGTAGAAAGGGAGAAAGGGAGAAAGGGAGAAAGGCAGAAAGGGAGAGAGATGGGGGAAAGAAAGTCAAGTAGTTTAGCAACAGGTTACTGATACTATTAGTATAACAAGACACATCTCTCATTATTTCTGCGATTAGTGAGACCTGGAGTAAACGTTGCTTTACGGTAGGGGCGGTTACTTGAAGAATTGTCGATAACGTCTCCAATATTGTTGATAGAAAATCCTGCATTCTTACCGACACGTTGCACAGGCAGTAACACACTAACAAAGTGTCACTGAGAATTGCGGCCATAGCTCAGCCTCAAAGCAGGTAGGTAGAAAGACAGACATACCGGTTGAGAAACAGGCAGTATGACATAATTGGTTTCAAACTGGAGATCTAAGTACGAGGATATGTGAATAGGGATGTGTCTGTTATTTAAACTCTTACGGGTGTGATGAATAAATCGGGGTATTATGTTGAAATGGGTGATGGGGGGAGGAAGGAAGGGAAAAATGTAGATATTCGAACAATGAAATGTGAGTGGAGGGGGAAGTGAAGGAAGTCGGGAGAGGTGGGGATGAAGTGGAGAGAGAGAGACAGACAGACAGAAAGTGAGTGATCGTAGGTATTTAGACAATATAATGAGAGAGAGGAACGTGGAGATTTGGGAAGTAGTCTGAATAAGAGACAGAGAGAGAGAATGTAGATACTTAGGCTCTACAGCCTGGTTTGGGTGGGGTGTTAGAAAAATGGAGACAATTAAAGAGAGTGAGTTTAGATATTTAGACAAAAGAATATTGAGGATTAGGGAAAAGAGGAAGCGAGAGATAGAATCTAAGAGAAACAAAAGAAGAGAGTTAGAAAAACAAGCATTAGTGAGAGAGAGAGAGAGGGGAGAAAGAGAGGGAGAGAGAGAGGGAGAGAGAGTGTAGACTCATAGATAATAGAATCTGAGGGGACGAATGAAAGAGACACAGAGGAAAGAAAGCTAAGAAATAATAGATTTTTAGATTATAGAAAGCTTGTAATGAGAAGGAAGACATCGAGAGAAGAAAAAATGAGAGAGAGAAAGACGTGAGGATGTAGATATATGAATAGAATATGGAGGAGGGGAAATGAAGGGGGTTAGGATGAAAAAGGAAGAAAAGAAAATGAGAGAGAGAGCGGAAGAGGAAGAAAGAAAAGTGAGAATGAAATAGGGCAACGTATATATTCAGACAAATGAATATGAGTGGAAGTATTAGACGAAAAAGTCAAAGGAGGAAAAGGAATAACACAAAAGAGAGAGAGAGAGATGGGGGGAGAAAAAGGGGAGAGATGGAATGTTGATAAGGGATGCTAAAAATAAAGGTTGCATAATATATATATATATATATATATATATATATATATATATATGCTTTATGTATATATGTATATATGTATATAGAGAGAGTGTGTGTGAGAGAGAGAGAAAGGTGATGAGGGAGAGAGTTTGGGAGACAGATTCTAAGCTTACAAGTAATGAAAGAGAGAAAGGAAGTTGGGGCTGTCGGAGATGAGAATTTAAAAAGAGATAGACAAATAGATAGATAGGCAGATAGATGTATAGATTGATGGCCAGATGAATAGGTAGATTGGGAGAATATAAATACTGAGATAAAAAAATGTGAGAGGGAGAAGCTAAAGTAGCGGGGTCTCTGACAGGTAAGGAATAAAAATAACAATATATATATACATACATATATATATGTATATATATATATATATATAGATAGATAGATAGATAGATAGCTAAAGAGGTCGAACGAAGAAATTGTGATACTCGTGTGAAGAGGAGAAATATATCAAAGAGTTGTAAAAATCAAAAATAAGAACAGAAACCTTTCGTATTTACTAAGATTCCTTCATTTTGACACAGGACCTGAGTGCAGGACACCTGGTGAGAATCGAACTCATTTCAGTAGTAATGGAGAGTGGGTCTCACTAACCAGTTCTCTGCGATTGCACAGAATGTATCTATTGCAAAGCCTGGTTGCCGTAGGGTCAAACTCCTCCATAACTCCTAATCGGACTGAAAATGATTACAGAAACCCTTATATTGTATAGATAATGAATAATTTCATTGGTGTGAAAGATCTGTCAGATTAATTGGTAAGAGGGCTGCCTGCCAATCATTCTATTGTGATTTCAAAACAAGGTAGGGAATTGATAACTTTATACATCGGTTTGGTTTAACGTGAAATGATTGACAAGATGTCAAAGGTTTACTCTCATACATTTGATGAGGATTATTCTTGTCCTTGTTCCGGGGTGAGAACAAAGTCATCTCTAACTTGAACTGGGGTTTGATAATAATAAATTGTGAACGCTAAAGGAGTTGAATCCCTGATATGTTGTTGGAATGAGAGAGATGGCATATTGATTGTACTAAGCTTAGCTTAGATTAGCACATGTTGACAAGCAGAGGCCACCCAATGAAGATTGAACTCGATATTTAGAATCAACTGTCTGCAGAAGCATTTGACTATCCATTAGTACGAGGAGCAGTGAATATTATAATCTTTTGAGGAGGAAAGAACGTCTATATAAGAACTGAGAATAAAACAGACAGAGAAGAAAAAAAAAAAAAATATATATATATATATATATATATATATATATATAGTCTTTGTTTTGCGTTTTTGTTGAGAATATAGTGCTCAATATTCTAGAAAAGGATCATTAAAGGTGAATAATAATGATTCAATAAAACAGAGCTTATGATTAATAATTTCTTTGCATGAGCCAGACATTATCTTCATCCAAAGCAATATATTCATATACATATATATATATATATATATATATATATATATATATATATATATATATATATATATATATTACAATTTTTCTATGGCTCTTCCTATGATGCCTATGATAGGGTGAAATGCCTAAAGTATTATCTTAAAGATAATTTTTGAGATGTAACACTTGTCTTCTCAACCTTTCATTTTCTCACACTGTCATTCAGTATATATATAAGTGGATTCCTTACACTAACAAGTTCATGTTTCTGCCCTCTTTCGACTGCATCTGATGATGATGAGGCCCAGAGAGGGCAGCAACATAAACTTGTTTGTAAGGCAAATCCACTTCCTATTATATATTTCCAGCTTTACTCTAAAACATCTTGACTCTCGAAGTATTAAGTTGAATGTATCGAGTACTCAATGAAATAAATCCATCAGACATTGCTTTATATCATAATATATTGCTAATCTGATCCGTAACATATGAACTATATATATATATATATATATATATATATATTGTTGTTTCTATTATCATTGAAAGCTGTATTAATTATAAGGAGCTCGATATTTATAAATATATTCATACAGATACGAAAGCGCAAGAGCAATCTGTATATTTTTCATGTATATACGTTGATAAACGCTTATATATTCTAACACATATACATTTATATGCATATATCCCCGCCATATATGTATATATATATATATATATATATATATATATATATATATATATATATATATATATATATATATATATATATTCTAACACATATTTTTGCTTGAAAATACTACATTCTCACAAACATGAAAATGTATGTTTTTTATTTCACGCGCACTCACACGTATTTATATGTTCTTTTTCACACATTTTCTCTAACATGCATGTACTTTTTCTCACACGCACACATATTTTCTTTCTATCACACACACACACACACATACATATATATATGTGTGTGTGTTTGTGTGTGTGTGTGTATTCTTTCTCCCTTTTTCTCTTCCTCTCCCTCTATTTCTCTCACAGACACATACACACACATACACGTACATATTCCCTCACGTACATATTCTCTTTCAAACATACCCATTACGCTTTTACTCAACATAGAAAACGCTATGGTAACTATGAGAATAAAAGCCCATTGATGGGAAAAAAACTGATATTGATTGATAGACAGACAGACAGATATTTAGATAGATGGAAGGAGACTAAGATAGATAGATAGATTGGAGAAGACTGATTGATAGATATGAAAAGTCTGATTTCGATAGATTGAGAGATAGATAGAAAAATGGAAGGACTAATCTAATAGCATGTGATTGACAGATATGAACAGTCTGCAATAGATAGATAGATATATAGACAGATAGAGAGGGGAAGACTGATATAGATAGATAGATTGATAGGAGACGACTAAAATAGATAGATTGATAGATAGATTGATAGATAGATTGATAAATAGATTGATAGATAGATAGATTCATAGATAGATAGATAGATCG
>OY735219.1:2657672-2662672 GCA_963457665.1 Thysanoteuthis rhombus | reverse complement strand
ATGCATTACCATCGGCTGCTCAGTTCAATGGTAAAAGTAACGCTACGGCGCTGCAGCTAACTTATCTGTCACAGGTTCGATTCCTGCTGCAGCTCCATTCTCTCTAAGTGTTTTTTCTATATAAATTATCTAGGCTAGATAATATATTCACCGCGTATTAACAGAATATCTTCTTTAAATAAAGTTTCAACATAATGCATCGCAATTTATAATCATTCTGTCGGATCATACATATCCTGATTGATATCAAGGTCTCAAGTATAAGGTTCATAGTTAAGAATCAAACTCATTTCTATTGCAAACCGTTAATCTACGCCGGAGCTCTCATCAACCCATACGTAACTCAATATGTTTTCATCAATACATATGTATATATATGATTTTTGTGTCACACTTTTCCATTGTTGCACTGGTACAACGACCTGATCCAAGGCAAAAATTGCAGAGTGCACCGAGTATCTGATCAGCTGCAGAAGTGCCGAATCATACGCAATTAATTCCAGAATTTTTAACAGGTACAATGTTAGTATATATATATATACATACACATCGTTTTACATACACACCTCGTCCACATACTATCAGTAACGAGACAAATACCTATAAACCATCAGCCGAAGATTAATAGAAAAAAATCATCAAATCAGATCTAATATCTACCAAAATGAAGGAACGATAGGAGACAGCACTGGAAGTGTGTAGACTTGCTTAACCTTTTCATATTTTGCACATGATGCACGGTAATCATGACCCCGGTAAAAAGGCACCAGTAAAAATAACCTGGTAAAAATGGCTCCGGTAATATTGGCTGATGTAAAAAGGAAGCAAGTGGAAAAAAGGGGAAAAAAGGCTTAAGATAGACTAAAATGAATAGTTCATTAAAAAAATAATAACTGAAATTCAGGTGTTAACATTTTCCTAACGTATTTGAATTTAATTCATTCTGTTAGATTAGATAGATCCCAGGGAATTATTCAAGACATTGAAATCCTATTCCAAAACGTAATTAATATTTTTTAGTTAGTTCATTAGAAAATATTAACTACATATCATGAATTAACATCATTCAAACGTACTTGGATCGAATTAATACTCTTAGATTTGATGAATCCCACGGAATTATTAAAGACCCTGACATCCTAAAGTAAATCGTAGTTAATATTTTAAAAAAACTAGTTCATAAGAAATAAATACTATCCCGCAAACTTATCTGATTGAATCAAATCAAAATTGTATATGGAAACAAATATTTTTACATCTTTCAAGCAGGATTTAGATCGTTTTAGAGTCTCGGCACATGAAGTGAGGGATCAGCTTCTTATTGTTATTAAGTGAAGAAGTGATCCTGCTATTATTGATACATCTTAGTCGAAGGTGTCCTCGGATATTAAGCGAGGAATTGATTGTATATCATGATGAACTGATCCCCCATGATTGATACACTTAGGCAAAAGATGTCCCCAGAAATAAAGTGGGGGATTGATTGTCGATTGGTACATCAGGATAAACTGAATCACCATGATTGGTACACCTTAGCGAAAAATGTCCCCGGATATAAAATGGGGGATTGTCGATTGGTATATCTTGATGAACCGATTCTCCATGATTAATACAACTATATCTATTGCTTTAAGTATGCAAGTATGTACACCAGATATACCTTTTATATCTTCCAAACAAAACTTCAAAGTATGTATGGGGAAAATGGTACCAAAAAACCCTCAAAACTTTTGCGTACTTGAGTCAGGTTTTCGTCAGTTTTAGGGTCTCTATTCGTAAGGTTTTGGACAATAAAATTAAATCTGACTTGAGGTATAATTCGTGGAGTCAGAACGTCCAACTATTGAACAAAAATTGATGTGTCATTGATGTGTTTTCTTTATTTGAAGCCAAGTTTTTTTCTCCAAAGCTGAACGTGCACCCTCTAAGCGTACTGATATAGAGTTTTATTATTCCATAAGGAAAACAAAACTATGCTTAGAAAGTCGACTTATACGCCTATATATACGGTACTTGTTGTTCAGTTTTTATTTTCACGATTAATGATTTAAACTTTATCATATCTACGAAGAAAAAAAAAACAATGTATATAGGAATTGGAACTATCCACAGTTTTGGCATCTGCTGTAGGTCTTGAAATATAAAATCCCCAAGGGATGCTGTAAAAACAAAACTCCAAATTTTCTTAATCGGAAATAATTTGGAAACAACGGTTTTTTTTTTGTAAAACTGGACGAAATGGTATCCGTCTTCGATATTTTAAACTCAAAAAGGAGTTGTCTATAACTTTGAGAGAGTCATTAACAAACCTACTGATGTTCGGACGATCTCACCACTTTTGATGTAGACAACGATTTGGATGATTACAACCGAGAAAGGTCGTAGAATGAATTGACCGGAGCGTTGTGTAGACATCAAATATGGAAAGAAGAATTTAGATTGTCCGAACAATAGTTGGTATGGAAAGGAGTTTTTGGCAACCATCCTCGGTAAAAAAAAACCCGTTCAGACTCTCTTCCAGCCACCACCCACCTAGACTGAGGACTGTCGATGACAGTTTTAAATCCCTTGGCCAGTTGAGTGAGAGTTTTCTTTCAGCTTCGTAAAGTCTGTCTCCTTATGCAGCTGCCGTCTCTTGGTAAGGTGGTGTTTTAGACACCCCAAACCTTATTCACCTCTGCCAACGAAGTTACAAGGTTATACGTATTATCCTCATGTCTTTCCGCCTACTTGCTCTTTTCTTTCCGATTACATCCAGTAATGCTATGATGTAATATTGGAATGTACAAGTATGAAAATTTAGTATTAAAAACAGACTTTTACTATTTTTGTTGATTATTATATTCTTACTATGTTTCAATATTGCAATATTTTACTAGTATGAGAATTAACTGAATCGAAGAAAAACTACTTGCTCTTCTTCCTTTTCCTATACTACCACCACAGATAGTAGACGCATCGTTGAACTTATGGTTCTTGTCTTCAAAATTTACGTAAACGTTCATATCTGTCCACATGATATTTCTAAAATTTTCAATGAATTTCAATAAAATGTTGGAGTAGATTAGGAAGAAGTGGTTTATTTGGGTGTTGATCCAGGAATCCTTTTGATTAAATTAATGTACGGCGTTAGAAGTGATATGCTCTCTCTCTCTCTTGCTCTCTCTCTCTTGCTCTCTCTCTCTCTTGCTCTCTATCTATCTATCTATCAATCTATCTATCTATCTATATATATATATATATATATATATATATATATATATATATATTGTAATAATTTTGATATATATATATATGTATATATATATATATATATATATATATATATAGCAATGCTCTTTCAACTCTGGACTCGAGCATTCTGGTTGATGGGGAATTGTGCTTCCATTCGGTCCTACTGACCGTCCAGTTCTGCATAGGGCAGGGGTAAATTGCCTGCCTCTGGGTTTCGATCCTACCACGTGGTACTGGATTGGATATCGGATAGTCTATAGCCTTCCTTGTATTACGATGAAAGCTATATGCAAATGACTCAATTATCAATAATATATATATATATATATATATATATATATATATATATATATATATATATATATATATATATATATATATATATATATATATTCGGCAACGTGGCTTGAATAATGTGGGCCATGTTTGCAAGGCCACATATTTCAGATTCAATGCTATGACTCGATTCAGTGAAGAGGCAACACATCACGAATCATGATACCATATAAGTACACGTCACGAATCATGTGACTAAGTAAGTACATGTCGTGTATCACTCGACCAATTTGGTTCAGGTCATGCTGATGGGGCTTTGAACATTAAACACACATACAAAGCAAGGAGTAAGCATTAGCTATAGTATTCACGCACATATCTTTCTTTCCTGCCTCTTCATGCGCTCAGAAGTGGCCAGACGATTTTAGATAAAGCTTTTTTTCTTGATCGACTCAGACGACTTGAAACAGGAAATCTTGTCCTTTGTTCCACACAGACGATTTGAAATAAAGAAATCTTCCACTTCTCTCTCTCATCATTCTTCGTTCGAATGAGAAAAAAAAACCGACTCTCAACTATAGAAAAGCAAATTGAGTTGTATTATTCTACTCCGAACTACAAGACTAAAAGATCACAGATATCTGCAGACAGCTTATTTATGATAATTTTTTTTGCATAAACCTGATTAATTACAATACATACGAAGTGTATCCATAAAGAAACCGAACTTTTAACACAGCAAGCCATCGAGACATCTTATATTGCAAGTTACTGGAATGCTATTTATCAATGACAGTAGCTTTTTGCATGAAAAAAAAAACCCCAAAAAACAAGAACCATAAGTTCAGTCATAAGTCTACGTCCATATCTGATATTTCTGATTTCAAAGGGATTCTATGCTAATTATTACTATTAGTAGTAGTTATGATAATAATAACAGGAGGAAGAGGAGAGTGACGGAGGTTTACCAAAAAATCTTGTTATTAAAAGAAATATTAAGTTTAAATTTAAGTAAGTGTACAATTTTGATCAATAATTTTTTGGGGGGTTTTAGTGTGTGGTTATTTATTTTTGAAGAGAGGGATTTTTATGAGTACTAATAATTTTTTTAAGGATAACGTTAGCTACGCATTGATCGAATTTAAACGATTACAGAAGACGGTTTTAGCTTTGAATAACGAACCATATTTGGAAACCATCAAAAAACAAACTCTTGCTATGTCATCTATTGATCACAGGGATATTGTCTTAATGACATCATACATTCTCCCCCTCCCTGGTTCTGTTGCTTATGCGACGGAATCGAGCGAGCGACCGACCGACCATAAGCATCTGATAGAGATGTGTGGACTCACCTGAAAACTGCAACAAACTAGGTTGGTCGGTTTTGAGTTACACGTCCCAGAGAGAAGGTGTGGGTTGACTTCTTGGCGTTATCCCCACCCCCGCCAGTTGATGAACAGCAACGTATTCGTTCGTCCTGCGTCTAG
>OY735219.1:2562672-2655172 GCA_963457665.1 Thysanoteuthis rhombus | reverse complement strand
TACAAGTCAAGTTAACACACACTTTAGTGCAGCTATCTTAATTTTTTCCAAAGCTGCGTATTGTAGCTTTTTTGAAAAGAACGAAAAAAAATCATTTTTGACATTAGTGCATTATGCAATTCTCGATGTCTCCTTCTGCGATTTAGAATGTGTGTCCGGAAATTATTTTGCCATTTGATATCGAGGAAAAATAACTCTAATGATTCCTTTGAATCCTTCAAAATACAAACTTTGAGGACCCCATTCACATATTCTGCCGTTCCCCCAACTTCTCAGAACAGTCCGGAGAGTTCCAGGATCGTCATCAGCTGCATCGTTGTGTTCTCATTAATTTCATCAACGATCCAAAAATCTCCCCCTTCTAAACTGCGAAAAACGAGAAGCCGTAGGGAGCCAATTTTTGACTGTACGAAGAGAGGAGGGACTGACAAGTCTTGATGATGAGATGTTTCGACAAAATCCTGCGATAAACGAAAAAATGGGCAGGCTAGGTCTCTGTGAAGCTCACTCAATGACATTTCGCTCCAGACCGAGTAACTTCATAGGAGATTGTCTCTTTGTGCCGGCGCAATAAAGTCTGCTCTGATCGGTTGACAAGTTAAATCTGCCGTATGTTTTCTAAATATTCAATGCTGCTTGATATTTTCCTGATAGGTCTTTTATATAACAACACAGACATTCATGTATGTGTGTGTTTGTGTGATTTTGGTTCTCAAAAAAACTTGACAATTACCTTAATGTATACGACATTCATCACGATGCAATGTTCAAGTCATTAAGTTTAACTCTAAAAATATAATCGAGTAAACATGGTCTTTACACGAATATAAACTATATCTATCACATTGTAATCTCCACTCCCCTAAATTTAACCTCAAGGCATGGGAACCCTCTTCAGGTGTAAGCTAAGGCCATCCCATTTTGGTGCTTAGGAGCCACGTTATAGTTATCCAAAAGCAGTTAAAATGATAAAAAATGCAAAGCACAATACTACCAAAGCTGGAGTTTGAACTCAATTCGACACGTTCAAATGCTCAGCCGCCAAATATTTCCAAAAGACCAACAGTAAGAAATAAAATCATTGAAAAGAAATCAAAAATTGAAAAAAAAAAAAGAAATGAAAGACTGGTCGCATCGGGAATCATTTGGAAAGTACAGCTGCGACAGTTTCCTCTTGGGGAAACGGCCCAGTGATCCTGAGAGCAGGAATCTAGCAGCTTGTACCTAATCGATGATTGTGGAACGGCAGGGTCTGTAGTTATCGATGATCCAGAGGCCCTAAATTCGGATGTCTGCTCTCAGGGGTTGGACCATCCACCTGCGTGACTGTCCTTCGAATTACACAACGCCAGAGTCTCTACTTAGAAGGAGGCACTTGGGAAATCCATTAGTTTTGCTTCCTCTGCAAGGCAATTCCAACATACGCACACGCACAAACATAGAGACATACACATACACAGACATGTGCAACCCCCTTGCCTTCACTCAAACATGAACAATCGTGCGGAGACAAGCGCATCCATACAAACAGTAGCCATTCCGGATACATTTCTTGATAAAAAGGAAAACGTTCTACCAGGAAAAAGATACTAACTAAACAGGGACAATATGGACATCTACTAAAACAGAGAGCCAAACAGACAGAGACGGAAATATACGACATCAGAGAATAGGATCAGACGACCTTTCAAGACCAATATTCTCATCTGTGTTACGTCTGTCAACGATATTGAACTGTGAACTTATGTATTCATCAGGGATTGTCTGTTTATCCTCGCAATATCAATTAAACTTCCCAATAGATTTCAATGGCATTTTGTTGGAGGGAACAAATTGATTAAATTTTGAGGGGTAAATCAATGGAATTTCATTCCAATTTTTAGCGACAAGAGCGTTTGCAGATCTTATACGAGCTCTGATTGCCGTCTAGTTATATTTATGACTCGACGAATCCGTGGAAATCCCACAGATGTTGATACCTGGGAGTGCGTAGTATCTCACGCTTCTTCTCTTTTGGACTCATCTAGAAGTATATTTTCATTCTCAGAACATGGATCACTTCCTCTCACCTTCGCTAGCATGAACTAAGCACAGGATACTTACCTGGGTGAAAAATGTTTTTCGTGGAAAACTTTTTCGTGCTAATAACACATGACTCAAATTTTGTAGAAAGATAGCAGACATCCTTCTGCCTAAAATGAGGTCAAGAGTGACGTCATTAAGTAGTGGATATAATAATTGAGGAAGTGGTTTAAACTGCCCATCTACCTAACTTTCTACCCCCCCTGTATCTTGCAAGACCTTTATCAAAATACTTGATTTCTTCTGCGCCTTCTTTCCCTACCCTCTTATACAAATCATGTAATTTTCGAAGGGCACGCATTTGGGAACATGCTGGGGGAACATTATCTATAAGGTTAATTATCTGATCTGGATTGGACTTTGAAACTTAGGTAAAAGTTTGTTAGGCACTATTCAAAAAACGGTTGTCTGACTGGTCGTCAGAATTATGTTGTTCTCTTTGTTGGTTGCTTGGCAAATTGAAGCTTTTCTAAAAATGACTTGGTTGACGCACTGGTCGGTCATCTGAACTGCATTTGTTGGTTGGTTAATTGGACGTCTGAATTACGTTGATTTCTAGGTTAGTTCGTTGATACATTATTCGTCTGAAATATTTTGTTTTTGTGGATTGTTCGGAGTTGGTAAAATGTTGGTCTGAATTATGTTGATTTAGTTGATAAGTTGGTCTTATGGTTCTGGTTAGTACTTGATTGGTTAGTTGGTTGGTGGGCTGGTTGTCTGAATCATGCTCTTTTCTTGACGGATTGGTTCATCGTCTAAATTATGTTAGTTTCTTGCTTGGTTTTCGGATTTAAGTTATTTCATGGTGAATGGATGGGTTTTCTCAATTACGTTAGTTCATTTTTTCGTTGTGCTTCTAAATTACGTTGGTTTCTTCTCTTGATAGCTGAACGGTCATTTAAATTATCTTTGTTCCGTTGTGGCTTGAATAGTGGTTTGAAATATGCCTTTTCTCAATGGGTTGATTAGTTGTCTAAATTATGTAGGTCTATTGGTGAGTTGGTCTGTCGTCTAAAATAAGTTGGTTTTGTTGTGTTGGTTTGGGGTCTAAATTGTGTCATTTTCTTGATGGGTTAGATGGTCGTTTAAATTATGTTAATTTTCTTGATGGGATGGTTAGTCGTCTGAAATTTGTTGTTTTTTTATGGGTCAGTTTGTTGCCTGGATTATGTTGGCTTTTAGAAGCTTTGTTTGGTCGTCTAAATCATGTTGGTTCCTTGGTTGGTCGTTCAACTTACGTTAGGTTCTTGGTAGGTTTGTTGGTCGTCTAAATAAGACTGGTTTCTTGACAGTGTGGTCAGTCGTCTGGATAATGTTTGTTTCCTGATGGTGCTGTTGGTTGCCTGAATTATGTTGGTTTCTCAATGTGTTTGTTGTTTGAATTATGTTTGTTTCATGATGAGTTTGTTTGTCATCTTGATGATGTTGGTGTCTTAATGCTTTGGTTGGTCGGTTCATTTGAATTATGTTGGTGGCTTGGTGGAGTGGTTCGTCGTCTGACTTATGATGACTTGTTGTGCGTTGGTCGGTTGGATTCTCTTCTTTTCTTGATGGGTCGGCTGGCCGTGTGGATTAATTTGGGGATGGCTGGTTGTCTGACTTATTTTGGTTTCTTGATCAGTCGGTTTGTTGTCGGAATTAAATTGATTCCTCGATGGATTTTCGGTCGTCTGAATTATGTTGGTACCTTGATGGATTTGTTGTGGTCTGACTTGCGTTGGTTTTCTGATGGATTTGTTGGTCGCCTGGATTATCTTGTTTCCTTAGAGGTCTGTTTGGTTGTCTGACTTATGTTGGCTTCTTGGTGGGTGTAGTGGTTGTCTGAACTATGTTGTCTCTTTTGTTGGGTTGGTTGATCTTCAGGATTTTGTACTTTTTTGGAGGATTTGGTTGGTCGTCTGAATTATGCTGCTTCCTTAATTGGTTGATTGGTTGGTAATCCAGTTTATTTTGCGACATTCTTGAATTTATTGGTCGTCTGAATTATGATGGGTTGCTTTTCCGCCCTTTTTGTATTTTATGGGTTAGTCGGTCCTTTGAGAGATCGTAGTTTCTTGATAAGTTTGTTGGTTGACTCAATTACGTTCTCAACTGATTGTTTGCTCGTCTGGAATATATTGATTTCTTGATTGGGTGGTTGGTTGTCAGAATTATGTTGGTTAACTTGATGGTTATGTTTGTAGTCTAAATTATGGTTATTTCTCCATGGCTTGATTGTTCTTCTGTATTCAGTTGGTTCATATCCGAGTTATTATCATTTCTCGAATGTTTGGTCATGTGCTAGTGACTAAATATTACCATAATCATGACCATTTATCTGTTAATCTAGCAGATGAGGACTTGTACCAATACTCTCATTCAGCTCACAAATATCTCCATCACTGCTTTGATGCAATATGAAGTGTGGTGTCTGCGTCTTACTTAAGGTCATCATTGAAAATGAAAAAAAAAAGACAAAAAACAAAACAAAAAAACCCTACCATTTGGAACCCAAAAATAACCACAAAAGATCGTTTAACTTCTTTGGGAAAAAAACTTTGTTGCTACTGAGCAGACTTAGAGGTCGCTGTTCTGAAATGTATTGGTTATTGAAATTTTATTTCGATTAAAAAAACACGACCCGACTCGCCCCAACCCATTAGTGACGCCCTGTGAAGCTTAATGGCCCGAACACTTACACACACACACACACACACACACACACATATATATATATATATATATATATATATATATATATATATATATATATATATATATATATAGCTATAGCTATAGCGCGTTGCCACAAATCGATAGACCATTATTTCAAGATTTATTACACATGCAGCAAGTCAGGTTGCCTACAGGGAATCATTGTGATTTTTTTCTTTCTGAAAGAAATCATTTCTGGTTTTACTTACTTTGACGCATGTAAAATACTGTATAAAATACTGTTAGTTATACAGAGAACGTTATAATACAACCATGCACGCAAGGATTACATCACTTTTAATGTACCTCAGGAATTTATAAAGATATTCTGAACATGTTTCCGCTACATTCATTGTACAAGCGAGGCAGGGCAGCCGTATTGTTATTTAAGAAGCAGATCTGGCAACTTTTGAAAGGTGTTAGCTACATTTAAAACAATTTGTGCCATTATTTTATCTACATAATAAGTAAGAGTTTATTTTAGAAAATAGAGGGTAACTTTTTAATCTCGTATTTTAAACACAAAATTTGGTTAAAACAGACTAAATTTGTTTTTCCTCCATAACAAAAACCAGAGCAATCCTCACCTATTTTAGGGAGCAAATGGATATGTAAAATCAGATTTATCAATCTCGACTGGCGATAGCTAGACGCCCAAGTAAGCAACTGGGCTATACATACATGCATACACATACATATATATATATATATACATATATATATATATATATATATATATATATATATGTGTGTGTGTGTGTGTGTGTGTGTGTGTGTGTGTGTGTGTCCCAGTGGCTTAATTGGGCGTCTGGCTATCACCAGTCGAGACTGGTAAATCTGACCTAAAATAGACGAGGATTACACACACACACACACACACACACACACACACACACACATATATATATATATATATATATATATATATATATATATATATAATTGTAACTCAGCAAAAGTGAGGTGACTCATATTGTTGCAACGAGGCAGAACATAAAAAATACACCTTATGAGCTTACAATTTCCACCATTCGATTTGACGTATTTTGATTTTTCATTTAGACTTGAAAAAAAAAAACAACAAAAAAACTCAAAATCACCCTGTCTGTTAGTAACTCTTCGTTACTCGGAAACTTATGAAGATTGAAACATTGGTTTTTCACCGATTGAAAGCCCATTTTGTGAGATCTGATATGCAATAGCTGTGCAATCCAGCGTGACCAAGGGGGGAAAACTGTTGAACTAAAAACACAGGGAAACAAATCATATTTTACAGATATTTCATATAATCAAATGAAGGTTGGATAGGGTTGCTCCTGTGTGCATCCAACTAGTCAACTGTTGGCCCGTACGTACTTCCGGGCAGATCCTTGCAGGCAAGAGTACAATCTCCAGCAGATCTGCGTATCCCTTCTAAATCTTTAAAAATGAATTTTGACTAAACCGAATCTGTACGAGTTTACAATGGAATGTAAGGGTACCATTCAACATTATGGCTAGATTGCAAATAGATACCCTTCCATGAAAGAAAAAAAAACAAACTTCAAATATTTCTCTTTTCATTCTGAAAAAATTCCGGAAGTTTTGAATTTCTTCTACACATGAAAGTAAAAGATGAAATATTAGGATGAAAGTGAATTTTCTCCATTGGTGTTCAAGCTCGGTCTGCTGATTGTATTTTCCTCGTTCCTAAATACTTGTGTATTTTTACTTTTCACTGATTTCTTTGGCAATAAGATTGTTTTTTTTTTGTTCGTTTTTTGTGAACGCGTTACGGATTTTCTCTTGTGAATTCGATCTAAAAATGAGGGTTGAGGGTGAATTGTGACCTGCCCTTTTTTTCCTTTGTGATCCCTCGTCTGCTAGGCCAGCACACAGTCGTGCGGATACTGGTACGATATGGGACCGAGTTACCCCCTAAAATCTTGAAAATTCACCCCTGGCACTCATAGTTCTAATGTCACAGCAGATTATCAGATCTAAATTGCTTCCATGTTTTATAATTGCAATCGTGTTTGGATTAGGTCAAGAGGTAAAGTTGAGGGGTTTGCTATAAGAAAAAAAGTACGTTCTATCAACAGGTTGGTATCAAATTTATTTATTTTTTAATTGCGAAAATGACATAAATACTGAAAGAAAGGGAAATTCTCGTCTACAGTCATCAATGATCATAGGTACATTGTAACAAAAATATCTAAATACTTTCTCGATTTCCCAGATGGTTTGAAGATATAATAAATTGAAAGCACATGGAATAAGAGAGAGAAAAATCAAGAATAAAAAAAATCTCCATCAGATTTTGAACTCGGTCCGACGATTGTTTTTATCACGCTTCTGAACACTGATGTACTGTTGCTCACACTGATTTTTTTTTAGCAGTGATTTAAATCAGATCAAAGGGGAGACAATTCATAAAGTCCATACAGCTTTCATCTGTACTTTTGTAAAGTTAAATCACAATTTTAACATTGTTGTCGTTACATGGTGAATAGACCTACTTTGTAAAACTATCACAGATCTTTTCTTCCCTAAAAACTGACAAATATATATATATATATATATATATATATATATATATATATATATATATATATATATATATATGTATATATATATATGTGTGTGTGTGTGTGTGTGTGTGTGTGTGTGTGTGTGTGTGTGTGTGTGTGTGTGAGTGTGTGCGTGCGTGTGCGTGTGCAAAGTAAATGAAAGTTTAGCTGAGACAGAAGTGAACGCTGGTCAATGAGATATTTATAAAAAATAATTTCTGACACAAAAAAATACAATTATCATTTTTTTAAAAACTGAAACACCAAATATGAGGTATGCATGCTCACGGTGTAGTATGAAATTCAGGGGTCATAGCTTGGCTCTTCTGGGGGATTGCCAACATTGAAGCTAGTAAATCATATTTCTGGAAATTATCCGAGATAAATATTTTCACTATTACATTATTGTAATAAGAAAACAATAAAATACAGTGAAACTGGTTGTAAAATGATAATAATGAAGAGTGTACCAACCTAGAGAATCATTAAAAAAGTAGAAATGATAAAACAGTGTTAAATTAGTCATTAAATATTAATAGTGACGTTTGATTCTCGTTCGTGAAGTAAAAATCGAAGGTATAACACTGACTTATCTGACCACTGTTACTGCTAATATCGTATTACAGAATAAACGAACAAAAAAAACGTGAACATTTATTACTGTATTTTATTAAATCTAATTATAAAGCATATAATTTAGGGTCAGGGTCTTGGGGTTACAGTAACGGTTAGTTTGGGCTGGGGTTTAAGGATAAGAGTCGGGTTGCAAGTGACAAAAATGTTTTCACAATTGTAAAACTAAAAAGTATATATACTGGCCATTAACAATAACAATTCATTTAAGAATTTTTTTAGGAAATTAGCTGATATTTTCCCAACTACATTATTGTAAAAAGAGAGCATAAAAAATTAATCAAACAAACAATTTTTTGTTATCTGTGACGCTTCAGATATCTGCTTATCCAGTTTCATGATTATGAAAAAAATGTTTCTTCCCTGGAATCCCAAATCTAAAACCCTAACCTTAAGATACTAACACAAAAACTAGACCGAAACCTTAATTACATCTTTTACACTTGGATTTGATAAAATAAAGTTTTAAATGTTCAAATTTTCTGCTTTCGCTTATTCTGTAATAGGTTAATTGCGGTAGTAGCTGCCGCATAAGCCAGCGTTATTTATTACTTTTTTGGTATTCAGTTCACGATCTGGAAACCAAAATACTTTACCGGAATCGGCTCATCTAAAAATCAACAATTATAAGATGAAGAAAAATACCCCAAAAGATCAAAGAGGTTTAAAAAAGCATCTTTTTCCAAAAATCAATTTTTAAAAAAAAATTCTTTAGAAAAGGTTCGAATGGGGCACTGATGCCAATTTTCAAGTCCGTAGACAAAACAGTGTGACCAGGAACGCCAAAACTCACAAACAAATAAAAAACACACAAAAAAGTACACTAACACAGGCAAGTATAAAAAAGAGATAGAACCATACGACATCTGTGATGGCCATGGTGGTTTAATAGCAATAATGAAAAATGTATTGTCTCAGCGTGTGGTTAAAAAAGCAACAATGATAAAATGGTGTTGAAATTATTTGTAATAATGAAAACTTTATAAACTCAAAGTATTATGATAAAATTAATAAGGGAAAATGCTGGTAATATAATTACATGGCCCATTTCATTTTGCTAAGGTCCATGTTTATGAATTGTTCTATTAATAAACCGGACTACACAATGACAAATAAGATACAGCCGAAAGAGACACAGCCCAAAGAGACACAGCCCAAAGAGACACAGAAAATGAACACATTGATTTCACCAATTGAATAATTAAAGAAATACCAAGAAATAGTATAAAATGATAAAAATCATTTCACAGGAAAATCAGAATCAATAATTAAGTAACAATACAAAAAAATACCTATTCTTCAATATAATTGAAGAATGTATCCTGAAGTGGTTTCGTAAAAAGTGGATTTGTTGGTAGCAATTTACAAATACGTCAGTTCCATCGAAAAGTTTCCAAGGAATATGTCTTCGTGAAAACATGTCATTAATGACGTCACTAAAGGCACAATCGAATAATGACCGGTTAGTTACATCAATAAAGAAATTCATTGACATGCAAAAATACTGCTTCCAATGTTTCATAGCGTTTCAGAAGATCTGTAGTTAAGATATTGTAATAAATCAACTATGTATATTTTTACTTTCAGTCATTAGTAAATTAAAATGTCTGCCAATAACATTAAATACGCTTATATATTTATTTGTCTAATAGCTGGACTTGTGAAAATTCCACAGGCGTTGACCACTGAAATTCTAAATGATCTCATGCCTCTGCTCTTCTCTCACATTATGCCCATTTACTCATTTTCCTCTCACTCCTTCCGATTTCCTCCCTTATCCTTTCTAATTTTCTTCGTAGCTCGAACATGATTTCATCTAAATATTACACAAACATGGATTACCGTATTTTACAGCATAAAAGAACCACTTTTCTTTCCGTCCTACGGTGCAAACGCTTTATCGTTTGTTAGGTAACGTTACCGGGCTATGCAAACAATGTAAACATTCAGCCACTGTGTGGTTTGCAACACTTTTCTATCATGGGCGTCGCGGAGCCAGTTCTTTCTAAATTTGTCAAGCTCGTCTCTTCATCTAATACTCTATCGGCTGCAGTTGTGCATGTGATCTTTGGGGATCCATGTCGGGAGTCACAATGTCCATCGGTTGTCTGCCATTCGTACAACATGGCCAGCCCACTGCCATTTGAGCTTTTTAATTGATTCTATGATGTCGCTGACCCTTGTCTTTTCCCAGATGTACTGTGCTATCTTGTGGTCTCTCCATGTGAGGCCCAGCATTATTCTTTCATGTGCGCGTTGCATGATTCTCAGTTTGCGGTTCCATGTTTCAGCTCCATAAATGACTTTTGGGAGGATGCTTTCCATCCTAGGGTGATTCTTTACTCACCTGATGATGTGGAGAACTATGATCAATAGGGGACAAAGAGTCGGGTTTTTTTTAAAAATTTCTTCGAGAATATAACTGCAAAAAAATGAGGTTTGTCTTGTAAAATAGACGAAAAACGGAAGGTTGATAGGCGAAAAAAAAAATCCCACGTCCTCCAACAAACAAATTATATTTCATTTTCTGCTCTCTTTCTTTATACCCTCTTATTGAACTACCTATTTTTCTTTCCTATCAATTCGCTCATCCGACACTATCAGTAAACTATCTTACTTTTATCGACACACCCCTCTTTTCTCACCCTCTCATCAAACAACCCAACTTCCCTTTCTAACCTCTGTCTCCTGACTGCTTCAGTAAACTACTGAACTTCTTTTTCTCACCCGTCCTTTCTAAAAAAAATAGTGAATATCTAAATGCATTCATAATAACGAAATAAGTTTTATCTGAAATTGGAAGATAATATTTTGATTTATATAATCCATATGATAAAATCATTGAGCGATTCCCATGATGTTGGGCCTCATTATTTCCAGTCAATTGTTTTGAGAATTGGGCTATTTCCAGGATGTTGGGTCTCTCTTTTGTCAATCCTATGATATAACCAAAGAGCTAATCCGAGGCCTTTGAGCCTTATCATTTCCAGCCGAATGATTTGTCAATTGAACTATTTCCATGCAGTTGAGCCTCGCCATTCAGTCCAATGTTATAACGATTAAGCTGTTCCATTGCAGTGGAATATTATCATTTCCAGTCAAATGCTATGCCAATTGGGCTATATCCATGCAGGTGAGCCTCGGCATTGTCAGCCCAATGTTATAACCTTCGAGCTATGCCTATGCTAGTGGACTCTGTAATTTTCATTCAAATGTTATAACGATTGTGCTACGGCGATGCAGTATCAAACTCCTCGCATTATACACGTGTAAATGGGATCAATTCTTTTACTTACTTAAATGGACGAAAACGTGCATGATACAGTTTTGAAAAAAAACCCCCAAAACCTGACTCACCCATAAATGAAACCAAATGAATCAAAAGAAAAGATCATCATATTTGAAAAGAAACATGTCTGGTTAGTCGCACAAAAGAAACTGTCACATAACCAATGTCTCTTGGCACCATACTGTATTGGGAGTAATCAATGAAAAATTGAAATAATTGGTGATTTTTTTGCATTCTGTTGGATCATTGGGAAAAGTTTGAATCGTCAAAAGACAAGTGGACACAAACAAGAGACCAATTTCGCCAGAATTCACATTGCAAATTGACCTTTCCCGAATCTAAAAACCCATTTAGGGAAGGATTTATTAAGAAAACAAAAACTTTTTACTAGACATAATAAAGAGTAAATGTTGAAAATTTGAGCCCTCTAGCTCTGCGTATTTCATGCATATACACACGTCAGCCTGACCGAATAAGAAACTGAAGAAACATATGTTGATAGTTTTCGTGACAGTTTTTGTTGACGTGTGAGTTTTGTTCGCACTGAGTGTCATCCCGGCTATTGAGGCACTTTGGTGGACAGACAGCTTTGGTGTCCCACCTAAATATACTTTCCCAAATTTTCGAATTTGGTAATCACTCCCAAATAAGAAAAAAAATGAACAAAAAACTTGTGAATTGGCAACACAGAACTTCCAAATTCAAATTCCACAGAAGAATAAATTTGCTCTGAATAAATGCTATTTATGACATCTCTGGCGTTTTCAACTGGAAAACATCTAAAATGAAGTAGAAAAAAATCTTTATCCTCAAGAATAAACCCTTCAGAATAAGGCCCTCAAAAGGTCAAGAGAGTTCTTTTTTCCAAAATTGAAAAAAATAACAACATTTCCAGAAGTGGTAAAGTTGAGCACTGATGGCAATTTTCAAGTCGGTAGACAAAACCGTATGCCCTGGAGCGCGAGAACAGACAAGCAAATAAACCCGTCAGAATAAGGCCCCAAGAAGTTGGAGAGAAAAAAAGAAAAGAAGACTTCTATTGGAGTACTGACGCCAATTTTCAAGTCTATAGAGAAAACGGTATGGCCAAGAGCGCTGAAAAACAAACAAACAAACAAACAAACAAAAACACAGTGATATTAAAAAGAAAAGGATATAACCCTCTGCCATCTTTGATGGCTACTGTTGCTCCATTGGTAACACTGGGCTCGCAAATTCAAAAATAAAAATAGAAAAAAACATATCTGGTTAGTTACTCAATAGTAACTGTCAGATGACCGACATATTCTGGCAAACAGGCCGTGTCAGGGATGATCAATTAAAACAAAATGAAAAAAAAAGAGCTGATCAATGAGTAAGTTACTGCTCTCACCTTTTACTGGGCGGTGATCATCAAAGAAGTCTGAATGAAAAGAACAAAGTGGAGATCAATTAAGCAAACACCTGCAGTGCAGATGACCCACCCCCCGATTAAAATCTTTTTTTCAATGAAAGGGGGCAAAAAGCCTTTTTTGTTGACATGATAAGGAGTAAGTGTTGAAAACCCTGTAGCACCTTTGGCATGGCCTCTACGTGCGATACATACATACGTACATACATACATACATACATAGTCAGCTCGCCGGGACAACTTGAAAACTGATTAAAAAAAAAAAAAGAAAAGAACTATTTTGACGTTTTTGGTGACAGTTTTGTTTGACGTTTTCCAGTGTCTAAATTGGCAACATGAGAAGCTTGGTAAATAACCAGAAACAAGGACAGCCTCATTACTCATATTTCCTTAGAGGACCAGCCGATAATCAATAATACAGTATTTTTGTAAACAAATGCCAGCAATAATGCCGGAATCAAAACTCAAATGCAGCCCTCACTCTGGGTGTGGCGACGCCATCTCTACACCGGCATTACATATGACTAGTTTATCCCAGCTCCTCTGATTGTAGCTTATATTGACTTCGAGTTTTGCTGAAAAGGTAACAAGCATCCAAGATAGTATCTCATAATCTGTTATTCAATCATAGCTGGAGGTAAAAGAGATGGATTCACGCCTTTCTCACAAGACATTAGTGCGAATTGAACGCAAATTGACTCGGTTCTGGGTTTGAAATCAGCTTGCAAATTCTATATTTCATGCTGCTAACCGCTTGGCCACAGGCACCTCAGGTAATGGAGGAGGAATCACATGAAAATACAGCTGTCTATTTCAAAGAATGTACGCCACTCTCTATGAAACATATTTTACTAATCTTTGTTATGACGTATATTAACCTCCAGCGGTGTTTAACCAGCTCTGAATGGATTCTATAAGTCATACATTGGATGTAGGAAGTATATTAGTTTATTGACACGGATTTCAGTTCAACAATGCGTCCACCATTACAGCAACACAACAGGACTTTTACTTGCATAACTCTTACGTGACAGGCAGAGAAGATTCACGTTCAGTATCATCATCACCATCAGTCTTTTATCCTCCGTCGATGGACATAGTCTTTCCTCTATCATGGGCGACGCTGAGCTAATATTTTTCTGGTACTATACAGTTCGTCTCACCATATTCTGCCTGGCTTCGGTTCCGCATTTGATCTCTGGGAATCCATGTTGTGAGTTGTGATGTCCATCGGTTGTCTGCCATTACATTTTGAGTTTCATACTGATTTCTATGATGTTCCGAACTCACGTTTTTCTTCTCATATACTGTGCTGCCTTGTGGTCCCTGTCATGTGAATCTTGCATGGTCATTAATGACTAACTACTGAAAGGAAGAATGTCTCAAAATATCGTTGCGCTCGTTAGATTTCTATGACATCATCAGTGATTTTAAAAAATTGTCTGAATGGTGTAATTACGAGTGGCCATAAAGGCAGGATCGAGTTCCGCATCATCATTGTATATTGAATTGAATCCATGCTTCAAAAACATGACGTAATGGGTGGAAACTACCCGATTAAATTAGAGCAGGGTAGAGATGCAAGGAAATAAAGATTGTCTTCTTTGAACCGAAAATCGATTTCGAAGATTATGGGGGTAGACCGACCGACTGACTGACAAATCTTTTCATAGAGAAGGGCGTGGATGCATCAGTAAAGAACGATTGAACAAGATATTCACCTTTATCAAATTGCGTACCATGAACTCGACTGTTCGATTCGTCATGCTCTGTTCCCATGGCATCGTACCTTGATGAGTTCAATGAGGGCAAACTGATAAAGACTTGCATTTAATTTCAGTTCGGGCAGTGATCACTAAAAAAGAGTTCAAAATTTCCATGGACAAAAATGAACGCCGCTGGACGCAGATTAAGCGACCAATTTAGTATAAACATACATTGTAAATTGAACCCCCTACCATAAATACTTTTTGGGAGATGGGGTTCGAAAAACAATTTAAAAAAAACATTTTTTGGGACATCATCATCATCATCATCATCATCAGTCTTTTAAGATTCGTCGTTAGATATAAATTTTTCCCAGGATCCGTCACACATCTCTATCGTAGGCGTCACAGTGGCAATATTTTCTGAATTTTGTCTATTTCAACTCCCAATCTTGGTTGCGCTTGTGATCTATGGGGATCCATGTTGTGAGTCGTGATGTCCATCGGTTGTCTGCCATTCTTGCAACATGACCAGCCCATTGACATTTTAGTTTTTTCATGGACTCTAGGATGCCGCAGACTCCGGGCTTTCACTCCGAAGCAAATATTCAACCCTTTAATTGCATTGTCAAGGCCTATACGTGCGATACATTCATAACCAACTAGCCAGCCAGCCAGCCAGCCAGCCAGCCAAATAACTAGTCAGCCAGCCAAATAGCCAATCAACCAGCCAAAAACACTTATAAACTGAAGTAAGCAATGTTGATATTATCTGTTTTGGTTGAAGTTTTGTAATGAATTCTCACTATTATGGAAAGATAGATACGAGGTTGGCAATACTTTGGGAGAGACGCTACTTGAATTTGTCTTGCTTCAGGTATCCTTAATGTTCGAATAATAAAAAAATGGATGAATATGCATTGGGAAAGGGTCTGCCCCGAAGTGGAAATAGTTACGTATTCCTTTCGCAGTTAGAGGTCGATGTTGGCATTTCAAGGTTTTCCTTATGAATCGTCTTTTGTATTTTAGAAATAAACTGTCTGTTCCCTAAAGGATTCATACATCTATTTTCCTGTTAATTGAAAAAAAGTATGTCCTTAAAGCACACACACACACACACACACACACACACACACACACATACACACACACACACACACACACACAAACAAAACACACGCACACTCACATATACATATATATGTTATTGAGAAACGGATACATGATCCTACAAGATTATTATAAACTGCGTTATATGATATTGAAACCCTTATTTGGAATGATCTCTTGTTATCACACGGTGAATGTATCATTATTTAGAAATGGATATATAATCCGACAAGATGATTATAAATTACGTTATATTATATTGAAACCCTTATTTGAAGTGACCCACGGCTATTGCACGCTATTATTTTATCGGTCTCAGGTTCGATTCCTGCAGCTATGTCATTTTCTCTGATTGTCTATTCTATTTACGTTGTCTTGGCATAATGGTACATTCACCGTGTAATAACAGGAGATCGTTTCAAATAAAAGTTTCAATATAACATTACTCGATTTATAATCATATCTGTGTGTATATATATATATATATATATATATATATCATGAAAAAGTCTTATATGATATATTCTGTATATTCATATTGATTCATCATTATCATGAGCCTTTTAGCACATGGACATGGACCTCCCTCAAGATCCACCTGACCTCACTATCGTGGGCATTGGAGAGCCAATACTTTTTGAATTTGTCTAGTTCGTTACACTATCTTGCTAGTTTATGATCTCTTGGGATCCACGTTGTGAGTCGTGATCTCCAGGGGATATCTGACATGACTAGCCCATTGCTATTTTAATTTAACACATGCAGATACCTGCTTATTGGCTGAAGTATTTGCAGATTTCCAACCAGCTTCAGTGATAGATGTTGAATTCAAAGCAGACGCCAGTCCTCCAAATACTTATTATGTAGACAAATCATCATTTATAATTGGTCCCCTGGTTCAACAAAGCTTATCAGAATACATTGATTCCTCGATTAATATCGTTTCATCTAACTTGGTTTCGATATAACATCGTTGAGAAAAATACGCATAATTACATATCCGATTTTCCTGAAGAGGTTAGTTGTTCAAACGAAACAAGTCAAATTGGATAGAGTTCTCATTTGTATCAACACTTTCTGCTTATAATAAATATCCGATAGAATAAAGTATTGCTGGTGGAATTGCGAATTCAGATATTTTTTCGACTATGTAAAAGTCGATCGCAAAATACTTATGCCATTATAAATCAGATAAACCCTGTTTATCTAATTGTGTCTATGACTAAATCAAGGGCGTAAGCGCGACTTTAATCGAGGTGTGCCTATACATTAGTATGTCCACAGCTTAATAGCGGAGAAAGTATTTATGTACGAGACAAAATGTTGGGCAATGTAAACCATTTAGAGTGGGCCTTAGTCCGTTTGCATCAACATACACTCTACTATAGGGTTCCTCAGTCACCATTGAATGAGCTTGTGTACTTTGTGGCCGCCGCATGGTCAGGGCTTGTATAGGATTTTCGGGGGAAAGATCGCATGATCCAGGTTTGTCACCCCGCCCCACTACAGTCAAGATTTAGATCCTTGTGACTTCTGGCCTTTTGCTGCTGAAAGGGAGATTTCAGACCGTGGTCGAGATTAAAGAGAACATGGCAGAGCTGCCGATGGCTATCCCAAACAGAATTTAACAGACTGTTTTGTTAAATTGAAGGGACGCTGGGACAGATGCATGCGGACCAGAGGACTCTAATATCTATTATTTGGTCATTTGTACAACGTTTGGTTTTATAGATGTTTCAAGCTTCAACGCTAAACTCCTGATTTAATCAGCAGGGCTTTGATTGGATATATTGCAAGAAGTTGAGTAAGTAGTGCCCTTTTGCTGACTACGGCTTCAGCCGTATTTTCTTGGGCTCTGCATATAACAGTAAGTTAGTGGTGTGCAAAACAGTCTTAGAGACGACAAACACTCCTAGCACTGCAACACTCAACACAGTGCCATTCCAGGGGGTAGGGAGATGGTGTCATGTCTTTCCCAAGGATATTAGCGTAAAATTAACACAAAACAGTTTCAGCTAGAGTTTGAACCCTGTTCGCTAAGTCCATTCTCTGTGCCGTCGTCAACTTGGATTATCCCGCAACCCCCTCGAGGGGAGAGATTGCATTAAGTCATTGACAAATATCCTGAGGTCAAGCGAGACCTCGAAAAGTAATTGGAGCTCTCAATTGCACACGATCATTTTCGCCCCTGGGCGCTTCCCCTTCCCACCAAGTGTCGCCGTCTCTACAAATGGCAGGTGTTTGGACCGCGGTGAACAACTGACCAGGCGCTGGTCAAATCAGAGGTCAGTTTTAGTGTCATTTGTTAGTGTCCGTCGTGACTGATTTGGCACGGCTTGGTCACTACCTGGACCTGTCCACAAGCATTCTGGTTCATAACAAGTAAGAATTGTTAGTAATTTCACTTCTGGTCAAGGGAAGAGGGACAGAGTTCTGGTCAAGGAAAGAGCGGGGGCAGATCTCTGGTCAATGACTGGGGGCAGCGTTTTTGAGGATGACACATTTTGCAGATGTGATTCGTGACATTTTCCGAACATTTCATTAATGCCAGACTGGACAGGCCAAATATTGTATGCATCCTTGGACTCTCCTCAAGGAGAGGGTCGTATATCCCCCCTCACCCCGCAGGGCTGCGCTTTTTGATTGTGGAATGAAATCAAGTCAAGTTATTAGAGAAAATTAGCTATAGTTACTTCAAATTTCTGAGAAGATGTCCAGAAGCGTTCTTTAGGTTGGGGGTTATTAGAGATTTTACGACTACGAAACTATTTTTGATATTTTAATATAGGACGTGCAGAGTTGCATAACGGTTGCCTGTACGGTAGAATGGATCAGCAGACCGAGATCAAGTTTCTGCGGAGACTGTTTATGTTCATTCACAATAACGTCCTTAGGAGGGGCATGAATTCATCTCTTCTCCCTCTTGCTATGAATATAAGGAGGGTGGATACATTTAGTCCTCAATGGCTGTTCACATAATTGAGAGGAAAATATCCTACAGCTCCCAAATAATATGAATATCCGATTAAAGACGGACACTTGGCTCAGGGATAGCAACTCCACCCGTTAGAAACATAGTTGCTATAAAAAAAAAACTGCTGCAGAGTTTTTACAGGCCTCTGCCCCACAAGGAGCATTCACAGAAATAAATGAAAACAAAACGTGAGAACTAATTGTTAAAAAGCTAGCCCTTGGGAAAGAATAATAAGAGTGAAATGACACAGATGCGTGGTATACTGAAGAAGTTTCATATTTCTAACCAGTGCTTGTGTTCAGTGTTCAGTTTACCCCGGTAGACGCTGAGATCCTGAATTACTGATTTTCTCGGTAGTGAAAAAATTCTCGAGATATATTGGCATATTATTACAGGAAAAAATCATTATCAGCGAAGTTTATAAACAGATCATGTGCCTCTAAGCAAGTCTTTTCAATCTATTTACAATCAAATGTCATAAGCCAACGTTTCAGAAATGTAACACCAATGGGGACTGATGTAGGGGTGATAATACCCGATGAATCTGTTCCACAATTAAATCACCTCTTTCGTTGTTCATTAGTGGCCCTTCCAATAGATATAAATTGAAATTCATTGAGAACTTACCCTACGGACAGACAGAGAACCTTTTATCTAGACCGTGAAGGGAAATGTTTGTGACTGGATCCGCACCAAAATGTAATCACTTCTTTCGTCGCCTATTACGCAACGTTCCACAGGATTCGATTAAAATTCATCCAGAGATTTCGGAGTTATCACGAAGACAGACAAACGAAAAGGAGAGTTTCAACATTGCTGATCGAAGCATCTTATTCACTCCTGCCCACATAGTATCTTTAGACAATTTCTCAATCAATTCCAATGATATATTGTGGAAATAGTTGACTAAAAGAAGTAATGGAATTTTGGAGTGGATTCATACACAAATATTTCCTCTAAGTCCTTGATATCTGTCTGCAAGCACGAAATATCTCTGAAAGTTCACTGTTTGTCCACATGATATCTCCAGTAGTTCTCGATGAATTTCAATACAATTTTTTTCTGAGATTGGGGAATGGCTAATAAAAGAAGTGAATAAACTTCGGAGTGGATCCATGCACAATTATTCCCAATATGTCAAGATTATAAACGACTTAATATCATGAAAAGAATCATTATGAAATTAATTATTTGATTCTGATTTTTCCATTAATTCTAAATAAAATGTTTATGATTGACTGATTTTGATAACAACAACCATTTGATACCATTATCCGTGATCATATCAAACGGTTTTTCAGTAATTTTGACTTGCTAACAAAAAGTCAAAAAATGGTAGATTTTTAGCTTGTAGCCAGTAGGTGGTCCGCTTCTTCATTTGTCTAAACTCTTGGGATGATTCCAAGAGAAATAAAAGAAATTCCCTGGCTCGACACGTACAGGGTAATTTCGAAAAAAGAAATTCCACGATAGAAAAATTAATTGATTTATCCCCCCAGCCCCCCAAAAGGAAAACGAATTCAAAGAAGTTTTTTTAAGAGATACGCTAGCTGCCGTGTCAACTGCTAATATTATCCAGAGCCATCATCTGTTAAAACACACCACATGCATTCGTATATTTATCCTCTGTCTGTAACACTTTTCTACGTCACTAGACCTCACAACAAGTGGTGGCCAGTTATAGAATTTTATGTTACGCTGAACGGGATATTTCATCGTCGTCACCATCATCATCATCATCATCATCATCATCAGTCTCTTAACGTTTGTCGTTGGACAAACATTTCCCCTAAGATTCGCCACACCTCTTATGGGCATCGCAGAGCCAGTACTTCGTGAATTTATCTAGCTTGTCGCACCGTCTTACTTTCTGTTATCCACAGCCTTACACCTGATCTCTGGGGATCCACATTGTGAGTCATGATGTCTAGCAGTTGTCAGACATTCATGCAACATGTCCAGCCCATTGCTACTTGAGTTTTCTAACAGTTTCTATGATGTCTTAGATTCCTGTTTTTTCTCTAATATCCGGTGCTGTCTTATGATCTCTGATATTTATAATTCAATAATCATCCAATGATATGTAGAATGCTATTTGTTGGAATCAGGGCGCAAAGCATTATGTATGAAAATTCATGTGTCTATTTTTTGTGTGAGTGTGTGTATGTGTCTGTCCGTCTCTGTGTTTGTTTGTGAAACTTTGCAATATTTATTCAAAAATAGATAAATAAAAACCGACAATAAGCAATTCACTCATCATCTCAAAGTATTAGACATCTTTTTTTCATCTTTACTTATTTTTACTTTCAGCCCAGGTTAAGTAAAAGTATTAAACATAAACAAGAAAATAAAAAGCAGCACAATGTTTGATTTTTCATAACAGTAATGCTATGAGAACTTGATTCCATATGCAGTCATTTTTTTGACAGCAAGTGTATACTAGCCTCATTATAATCTGTGCTCATTGAATATTCACCAGTCGTAGTATCTGATGACTTTCACATGAGATCAAATTTCCCGGAATTCGCCAGACCTCTCTATCATGAGGGTCACGGAGCCAGTACTTTCTGAACTTGTCTAGTTCGTCACGCTATCTTATATTTTGTTGGACTCGGTCACGCATGTGATCTCTGGGGATCCACGTTGTGAGTCGTGATGTCCAATGGTTGTCTGTCATTGTCACATCATGACAAGCCTATTGCCATTTGGGTTTTCTAATGGATTCGATGATGTCTCGGACTCTGGGTTTTCCTCTAATATGTTGTACTATCTTGTGACCTCTCTGTGGGAGGTTGAGCATGATTATTTCATGTGCACGTTACATAGTTCTCAGTCTGAGGGTCGATCCTTTACATAGGTTTTATGATTTAGCTCCATAGGTGACTACCCAGGAGGAAGCATTGATTGTTTACCATTCTTTTTAGCACTGGCAGGATTTTCTTGTTCTTGAAGGAAGCTTGTCATTGCGCAGCGATTTTCCGCTTGATTGCTCTTCCTTTGAAGATTTCATGAATATTATTGTCCCAGGTAGATGTAGTGGTCTATTTTCTCCAGTTCCCCGTTTTCGATTTTGATAGTTGTGTATTTGTTTCCAATATGTTTGTTGTATTTGATACACTTCGAATGCTGTCGTTTAAATTGTTCCGATCTGTCCTCGATTTCCAATTCTTCCAATCATTTGTGCATGGCTCTCCAGAACTGTTCCATGTGCATCAGAAAACACTGTTCGTCTTTATACGAGATCTGTTCGTAGAGTATCTAGCCGTTTGATTATTACGAAAACATTGCCCAAATCAGAACGATCGTGCCTTATCCTTCTTCATAGTCCTTTCTTTCAGACCCCACACACTTACGACGCCCCCTTTACTTCTCAGGACAGTCTACAAAGTTCTCTTTCGGGATCTACTGTGAGACTACATTGCTAAACACCATTATATGGTTAGGCTGAAACCAGACAATTATTTTATTGATATTTACTTAGCTTAATACGAGACAATGCCGTGAATAGTGGGGAGTCAATAATAATCTGCAAGAGTAGCTTGTGAAATTATGTTCCACAGTGAGTTATTAGTATGCCATTGTTCATTGATATTTACCCAGCTTAGTAAGGCAAAAGGCAACAAAGTTTCTGCAACCAATAATGGTCTGGAGGACCAGATTACTAACCACTGGTCTACGGAGAAGACCCATCATGTACAAGTATGCATTTATTTTATAGATATTTACACAGATTATTACAGCACAAGGCCACAAGTTGAGTAGAATATTCTTTGAGACGAGATCGCTAACCATTGCTCAATGGAGAGGCATCATCATGCAATTATTTTATTGATATCTATTCAGCTTAGTACGGCACAAGGTCAGAAGTGTGGGGCATCCAATAATGGCCAGGGGGCGAGCCAGTATGCCAGTGGTGCTACAAATTAGGATATTCTTTCTCTAAGTTTTAGCCTGCTGAATCCTATTAGTATTTCTAACAGCAACAATAAACGATGCAAAATGAGCGTTAAACGGTGAAATTTCAATCAGTGACAATCTCGTTATATTCATGTAATTAAAAATGTATCCTTCATGATGGGCTATTTACTCACTGCCGTAGATTGTTGCAATAAAAAGCAACTAAAAACATAACGATCAAAGAAAATTTAGTAAACAATAATAGCTGTTAGCAATGCTTCATTTAATAGAGATAAACTATGAATCGTCATCAAAGTCGATAATCGAACAACCATGATGTCAAAATTAGAAGTCACGCATAAAAAGGTTTCATTGAAGAATAAATATGGTCAGGATGAATTTTATTCATGACATTACTGACGTTTCCATCAGAAAATGAGGCCCATCAAAATGCCCCCCCCCCGAAAAACATTTTTAAAAGAGTCCTACTGGAGTACTGATGCCATTCCTAAGTCTGTAGACAAAATGGTATGGCTAAGAGCATCAGGACAAACAATCAATTCAAAATAAACCATCAGAAAAAAAGACAAAAGTACAATAGAGCTTTGTTTCAAAAAATAAATAAATAGATAAATAAATAAATAGATAAATCAATGAATAAACAAATAGATAAAATAAAACAAAATACTTTTAGAAGACTTCCATGTTGTAAGAAGTGCTAATGTCAATTTTCAAGTCTTTAACTTAACGTCATAACCAGGAACGCCAGAACGTAGAGATATACGCACGTACAAAAAAGATAGACTTCATCATCTTTGATGGTTTTGGTTATTTGATATCACTGTTACGACAACTACTGTAAGTAAGAAAAAATAATAACAAACATAGCTCCAAAGGATCAGGGATGGGTAAAAGTATAGTTGGGGGGGGGGGTATCTTTAATCCTTTACCAACTGCAGAAGTTCTACTACCTAATTCAATTTACCCTTGCCATGCATTGGAAGCTACCCGAGACAGAAGGAACGCGAGTTTGAATCTCGTTCAGAGCTCATTTCATTCTTGTTTTCCAATCTGCACTTTCGACAATTCCCGTAGATTTAAAATCTGAATAAGTTAAGATGGAAAGAAACTAAAAGGATATGAATGAAATGAAATACTTGACAAAATGGATTATGGCTAAACGAATTCGTTCAGGCTTAAAAACGTCAAAGGATTCAGCTGGTTATTTGAATAAGAGCTTGGCAAATAGTTATTTTCACTTCCTCAACAATCTCACGTTCACTTTAACAAGATCAGTCGTAAATTTCCGTGAAGGTATTCCCTGATAAACAGCTAATATGTTTGCTAACCAGCAAACATTTTCCCGATAGAGTTATTTGCAGTTTTCATTGAGTCTCACTTTTACGCTTACCACACATACCTGTATATAAGACGGACATTTAGTTGGAAAGAAATCATACAAATATAACAATACATAAATTTAATACACTGCTATTATGACTGGATCCCGTCTATAGAGAGTCGATATGAAGAGTTATGGGTCTTGGATGAGCGGTAGTCATCCAAATACCTTCAGAAACCATCCATCTTATAGTCAGGCTTTTACGGTAGTTCAACAATTTATCATCTTCAAAATATTCGACGTCGGTATAGCACATCATATAGAGAACGTTTTCGTCCAATACCGAGTCACCTTGCTAGACAGCAGTTCAAAAATTCCCTTGCTCTTTGCTGTAGGCATGTCTCATGTCACTGAATTCATTAGAGTGCCATAAATTCTGTCTCCGTCGAGGCATTTGAGATGACGATCAACTGACCGTCGGGCACTCTTTACCAGGTCTTCGGGGAAATGCTAACTAAAACGATCTGAAACATGTCCCAAGGTGTGTGTACGCGTGTGTGTGTTTGCATGTGTGTGTGTGTGTGTGTGTGTGTGTGTGCATGTGTGTGTGTGTGTGTGCATGTGCGTGTGTGCCAAGACAGTGGCCAAGAAAAAAAAAAGGAATAAAGATGACATACCATCCATGGAATGGTCAGCTTCTGGTCAGTGAGGAAATTTATCTCTAACCCCTAACAACACCAATGTCCAGTTTCGCTTGTACTGTCTTGGTTGATGTTCGCTCTCTCTTTCTTATTCTCTTGTCCGTTGGATATGTGGAGGAAAGGTCACCAAATTTATGAATGTCCTTATCTTTCTCTCTGTCTTTTCCTCCGGAAGGCCACTTGGCCTTATTGCAACTGGACAATGGTAGCGGATGGAAATATTATCTAAAGTTTACCGGCTGTTTGAAAACCAGGGGGCCCATTGCACAATGTCGACAATTAATTCCCTCGATTGCCGGACTTTTAAATGTAAAGGGGGGCCCCGCAAGTTGTTCAGACGAACAAAGGACCAGCGGTCGATGGAAATCAGATTCGAGGGCCCGAAAAGACGGGAAGCAATTGGAACTGGTGGGATTTAAGTGGTAAAGGAGAATAGCAAAAGAAGGAAGGGAAACTTGACGGGAAGAGGGAGGGAGGAATCTGCTTACATTATATGCCACGTGCGTGTTTATATTCTTTTGTCTGTAAAATTTGCCCAGGAAGATGGTTATTAAATACTTTTGCTAAATATTGATTCCTGAGTAGTCTCCTTTATAAATCTATTCATCTTATTATTTACAAATGCGTGAAACAAAAATCCCGGCTAGTTCTGGTTGAATGCAAACAAGAAAATGCTGAACTACGTGAGATTTTTTGATATTTTCAAGACTGGAATGCTATTTCAAAATTCTGTGTATAATGTCGTCATATTTTGACGTAATAAATAAACTAGTTGGGTAAGAATAAAGAACAAACAAGAGTATATTTAGAAAGATGAAGCCATTTTAAATCCAAGCAGTCATTAAATGGATTTTTTCTTGAAGCACGAAGATATCTTGTCGAGCTTAGTATTTGTGAAAAAGTGCAATGCTTGACAGGTCATTTTCAAGGGGCGTTTCAAAAGTGTTTTCACCATCTTTTGGTAAACCATTTTTAACATCCGTCGTTGGATATAGACCTCCCCCAGTATTCACCAGACCTCTCTATCATTCGTACCACGGAACAAGTACTTTCTAAACTTGTCTAGTTCGTCAAGTAATCTTATATTGTATTGGTGCCGGTTTCACATATGATCCCTGTGGATCTGTGTTGTGATTCGCGATATCCGGCGGTTGACTGTCATTCTTGCATCATGTCCTGTCCATTGCCATTTGAGTTTTCAAATGGATTCGATGATATCTCGGACTCCCGGTCTTCCTCTGATATACCGGGCTGTCTTCTGATTTTTCCATGCTTATGTCGAGCATGATTTCAGAGTAATTCTTAGCTCCATTTCTAAACTATTGTATATCTAAAAACTATCATACTACACTTTGAAGACCCTAATTACGAAATCATTGCAAAGAGATGTCAATTGCACTCACATTTTAACTTTGAAATATTGAAAGCCATTCCGTTTAAACTGGATACAGTTTTGCACTTGTTTCATAACAAAAACGTTTTCTTACATAGGAAATTAGACATAGCCAACACACAACACAAAGGGAGCGATGCTCGAATGAGGCTAGCACATGATGCAATCATTTTAATGGCTAAATACTGTTGTCTCTGAATACAGTGTTGTCTTCTAACTGATAATGCAGTATGGAATTTATGTACGCGTGAATTCCCCCATCTCATCCCCAAGGATTGGGTCCTATATGAAACACCTTGTAAGCAATAAAACCGCCGGCTTGCGATATGAAATAATGCTAACATCAGAGAGGCAACGAAGTGTTAGCGAGAACGAGAGGGAACAAGGCCGATGCGAAGACTGATTGATTGAAGAAATATTGAATCTGATAAGAGAAGAGATGCGTGCGCTCAGAGGATAAAACTCAATCAATACCGATCGATAATGATAAATCAAAAGATAAATCTGACGTGATAATCGATTTCAGGATGAATTAGTTGTTTTCAGCAAGGTGCTAACAGCAATTACGCAGGCAATCGATAAAGGTGAGAGGGTACTGCCAGGGCCTATGAGAGAGGGCTGGGAGGAGGACCTAACGGAGAGGGAATGTTTCTTGGATAGCGCTATGCATAGAAACTCCAAAGTTGATGATGATCGCTGCTACAAGTATGGCGGCTCCATGGATCAGCAGATGCGTAGTCTGGTGCAAACGTGGCAAGATTTCCTTTGAATAGGCGGCATAGTATAGGCTGTGACAACCCAAAGTCCACAGAACAAATCTTCTTCCTGTCAGAAAAGTATGATGAATAATTTTGAAAAAAAAAAAAAAAGATTCAGTAAGCTATATACAGTATTTGTGATGCCCACATTAATTTCCTTTGAGCACTGGCTGCAAAACTTAAATAGAACAAAGATTGGAAAATATTCAAATCCGTCATTTGTTAACAACTAATTGAAGAGTTCTAGAAAGTATTGTCAGACTATACCTTTAGCAGAGCCTTTTCTAATCATTTCAGGATAGGTGAAAATGTGCAAAAAAAAAAACGAAGTCTTTCATGAATATTTTCTAGATCGAATCATTGAAAACTGAAAAATACTTGGGGTCTCCTATTTCCCGGTCGTAAATCTTGTCTGCTATATTTTTATCTGTCATTGAGTGTTGGGTGTATTTCAATCCCGTTGCTAATATCGCGTAAGGTTTTCACAAGTGAGGTTGATTACAATTAACAAGGAATAATAATTGGTCTATGTTTGCATGTTCATAACGATCATACGTGTTAAGAGAATACTGAAGAATGGTTGGACAGAATTTCACAAATTTTGAAAAGATACTTAGGGGAAAATGGCTACGAGACAAAATGATGAAAGTCGTTTGAGGTGTCGAATTCACAATGATTCCTGATTTGATCCTGTCAAGATAGATTCAAGTAGATATGTATTAAATTCTATCATTGGCTATTTTAAATCTGGGTATTCTACTGTTGTATCAGGTTGTGGCATATTAAGTGTCAGATTGATGACAATTCATGATTAAGGAGTATCTAGATATATTTCCAGAAGGATGTATTATATCATATTAATGGGGAAATCACTTATTGTGATTATTTTGGAAGAGAGACTTTAGTTAGCAATAATCTACTGATAACATTTAGCAAAGAATATGAAAACAATTTACATTCAAATCGCCATCACTGTCAATAAATGAACAATCGTAGCGTCAAAATTTAAAGTCATGTAAAAACGAATCCAAAACAAATTCTATTGAAGAATGGATATTGTCAGAATGAGTTCTAATCAAGGCATTTCTGACATCTAAAATGGAGTAAAAGGAAACACCTAGAAACCGGACAAAATAAGACCCCAGAAAAGTCCAAAGAGCTTTTTTCCCCCAAAATAAAAACATTTCTGGAAAGGGTCTGGTGGAGTACTGGTATCAGTTTCCACGTTTGTAGACAAAACGGTATGGCCAGGGTCGTTGGAACCAATAAATAAACAAGCCCATAAACATGCAAATACTTGAACACACACAAACGAACAAATAAACAAACACACGTACACACACCTATATAAAAAGGCTATAATCCTTTGCCATCTCTGATGGCTATGGTGGTTCAATGATATAAACTCATTATTATATTTTAAAGTTTTTTTCTATAACATTTGACATTGAAAAAAAGATTTGGAATCGATGTTTTAATTTTTGAAAGAAATTATGAATTATGAATTAAATGTCTCAGACTGATTGATTTTGATTACAATAATCGGTTTTTAACCTTATCCGTCAATATAATGGACGGCTTCCTTCGTATTGAGAAGTTAACAATCTTGGGAGAACACAGATCATCTAAAGTCTATCACCAACAGAAGGGGGTAAGTGTGAAAGATATTTAATGTGTGGTGAAATCCCTGACCCTCAAATAGAACTAAGTTGCCATCAATCACAATAGACTGGAAATTTTATTGAGTTAATCATAGATCAGCAATGACTCAAATTCACTTAATTAGCAGTTGATGGGTTGATAAATTTCTTTCTCATATCACCGAGTTTCACTTGTAGTTTTTCTCCAGTCTGCTTTCATATATTTCTTAGGTTGGGTGTGCTAGGCCTTTGGCTTGCATTATCTAGCATCGAGTAGAGATCGGTCTCACCAATGGAGATATTGCAAGTAGAGGCCTTCGTATCATCACCAGCAGTTTACAGCTCCGGATACACCCAGTTAATCACCCATCTTCGTACTGACCAGGCTCGAAAATGCTCAATTTCTCCTATCAGCCGACGTTACCCATCTAGTAAAGCAGGAAAGAATTTTTGATTCTCTTTGTGTCAGTGATTGCAATGATCATTCGAATTGTGACGGCAGTTTTGCTTGGAGCTCCGAACATCAATAATGGACGAATACAATAGCTAACCATTCTTACGTACTCCGGGAAATTTTTTTTGTCAATGCAATTGTCTCGATTGGAAACTCTCGACACAATAGAGTATGTCATTAGCAGATACCAAGAACTGAAAGAATAGAAGAATCTGAACTAAAAAAAAAACGGTTTTATTTCCGAGAAAGAAAAACTACTCTCTCTAACTGCTTTGCAAAGATCAGATCTTTACCCAAGAGAAACAAAGGCATTGTTTATAACCAGATCTGTAACAGAATATGGCTCAGCATTGAAGATACGTCGAATGATGATCGGATTGGTAGTGGTCTCTCGGTGGGAGGTGAAAATTTGAAATTCAAATAAAGATTTGAAATTTAGCTTGACAAAACAAAGGAAAAACAAGAAACAAATCTATTTAGGAAGACCAGGCGGGTAACAACAAAAGAGCCAAGACACCAGAGATGGGAAGAGAGAATATATTAACAGTGGCGGTCGCATCTTGACCCAGAACCGAGCTTGTCATCCACAAATTGTGTATCTTTTGAATGCTTTAGCAGGTTTTTTTCGTTTTTCGAACTAGAGGTCTTCCTTCGTCGACCTAAAGAATAAGTGCAAATTATTTTTCTATACAGCGTGTTTCACGTCGCTTGCTTCACTCTCAACTGATTTTGTCCAGATCGACTTTGGCCTCCAAATCTCTCCTTCACTCTGTTGATTCGAGTCTTCCAAATGATCTGATTATCTGCGCTAAAACAGGGTCCTAATAATCCATGTCCTTATAATGGGGTTTTCTCTTTGTCGTTTGAAGGCTGTTGTGCAAACTAGCTTCCCATAGGCTTTTACCAACATGTGTCACAAGTGGAATATTTCCAACCAAGCTCTCCCTGGGGTGATGATGCTCTGGTTACAGTAGGTTTTACGGAGTAGAATTTCTTCAATAACATCAAAACCATCCCCTTTACCCGGGCTTGGGAGTAGCAAAATGACCCAAATGAGCAAGACTGAGAGCCAAAGAAACAGGTATCTTTTCATAAAAGTTAAGATTAAACTAAAGACAGTTCTTTGGCTTAAACATAGTGGGTACTTCTATGAGAGTGGCTGTAATTCTGTTGTTGAATTCATTGATGTTGTTCTTACCGTCGTTCTCTTTTGTTTCGGTAAGTAGTTCATATCTGTTTCTTGGTTCAAGCTTGAAGGAAACTAGCCATTTTATTCAGCTTATGTCTAAAACAAAGGAAAATATCAGAAGCCCGGGAAACTGCAATCATAATGCTTCTACATGAAAAAAGGAAACGCAAAAAACCTTAACAACTACAGACCAGTAAGTCAAATGTATCTACAAACTTTTTACCGGGGTTATCAACAACTGAATCACCAAAACACTAGAAGAACGGGAACAAGCTGGCTTAATAAGAAGATACTTAACAATGTACCACCTCTACTCGGTAAATCAACTAAAAGAAACAATAGCAGAATGTAAAATGCCACTCACGGTAGCATTCATAGACTTCAAGGAGGCTTGAACTCAGGAGTAATCTCCAAAATCATCGGTGCTATCACCCTACAATATGTATACCCCATCCATGTTTATATTGCAACATATAAACCGTTACAACTCTTTCATTAGGCTACATAAAAATCAGAGCCCTTTCAGCTCTAAAAAGGGGTAAGACAAGACGATACCAGCTCATCAAAATTCGCCTCTCTTGAGATTTTGATAAAGGAATCAGAATAGACGGCGAATATCTTCGCAATCTCAGATTAGGAGACGACATCGTCCGTTTGCAGAGAACTTCCCTGACCTTCAACTAATGCTTGATGAACTGAACGAAGAAAGCAAGAAAGTTGGCCTTTACATGAACTTCAGCAAAGCAAATGTTATGTATCGTAAACAAGTCGTAAACAAATGCATAACGATCAAAATTAAAATGGAAAGTGAGTCAAAGTAGACCACTACATCTACCTCGGACAACGAATCTCCATGAAATCCCAAAAAGAAGAGAAATCAAGCAGAGAATTACCTTCAAGCGCAGCCTTCAAGAACAAAAAAATCTCATTCATCCTAAAAAGGAGAGAATTCAATTAATGCATCTTCCCGGTCGTCAAATATAGAGCTGAAACATGGAACCCAACAAAGAAACCAACCCGCCAGCTAAGAACAATGCAATGTATACACGAGAGAATCATTCTAAACATCACACGGAGAGACCACAAAACAACACAGTATATTAAGGAAAATGTAAGAGTCCAAGACATCAGGGACATCATTGGGATGGTCATGTCACAAGAATGGCACACAAGCGTAAGACATCATGACTCACAGCATGGATCCCTCGAGATTCAATACAGAACCGAGAATATTAGATGGCGATGGTGGACAGGTTCATAAAATATCGGCTCCACGACGCCCATGTCGACAAATCACGCAGAAGATTTATGTCCAACGATGCATGAGAAAGGAGTGATAATGATGGAGGAAGACTGGCCTGAGTTTAGTTGCGACAAAAAGCAGCGACAATTAAGATGAAAATAAACTTACCACAGTCAAAAAATCAAACAACTGTAGCGTCAAAATTTGATGTCTTGTTGAAAAATTCGATCGAAGAATAAATTTGTCCCGAATAAATTCTTTTAATGACACCACTGGCTTTTTCTACAGGAAAACATCTAAAATAGAGGGAAAAATATCTCTATTCTGGTGAATCTAAATATTTTTTTCCGAACAGGTCGCGTCAAAAAAGCTTTTTTTTTTCAAAAAATGAAATAAAAACATCTTCAAAAGGGGTCTAGTTGGGTACTGATACCAATTTTCAAGTCTGTAGACAAATCAATATGGTGTGGAGCGCATGAACACGCAAAAAGCACAGAAACGAACATATATATATATATATATATATATATATATATATATATATATATATATATATATATATATATATATCTTTGATGGCCACGGTTGTTCAATAGTAGTAAAAAAATGATAAAAATTATTTACGATACTTCATCTAATAAAATAGATCGAGATAAGGGGTTGGGTTGCCGGTTCATTGTCTCTGTAATCTATCACTGTCTGTTTCCAGATTTACACATCCCCAGCTCCACAAGAGACTCCGCTTAATTGTATATTTCCTTCCTTTATCCGTCTGTTGCCAACCTCCCACGACACTGGACGTGAGGTTAGACCTTCCCGGTTTGAACTCAATGCTGTCTTTCTTGTAGACTGGTTGGGAACCAAGGCAGGAGAACACAGTCTGCTCTGTTTTTTTTTTTAACCCTAGCTGATGGGTTGCAACGGAAGAGAGATGGATCCATGTCTCATCCAAGAGCATTCGTACGAATCGAACACAAGCTGTGTCAGTCGGAGTGTCCATTTCCCACCCTGCTAACCATTAGGCCACTCGCACAGGCACTAAAAAAAAGCCAGCAATTGAGAAATGTCGCCTGTCAATTCCGTTGTCATCTGGCTGATTACAAGCGAAACTGTAAAACACCAGAACGCTCCGGGTGTCACCATACGTGTCGGAATTTTCATCGCATCCATTTTTATTGGTCGGCTTTTTTTATTGTTTTTCTAATATCTATGCACCAATTATACCGATCGTAAAACTCTTCTCTTTTTTTTTAATGCTTGTTTCGTTCCGTCTCGCATTTCCATTTCGTTTTTTCTATCCACTCACTCTTTCCGTGTCTCTTTTCCCAAGTTTCCCCGTACAATTAGTGATTTGCTTCCAAAACTCGGACGGCCTTTTCCCCATCCTTTTCTTATCGTTTTGTATTAAGCATCCGTACTCGTTTTCCTTTGGTTTCACAATTTGCTACGCTGTCTAGAAACCGTCAACGAAAACTGTCAACATATATCTCTCCAGTTTTCAAGTGGGTCTGGCTGACTAAGTGTATGTGTATGCATCCGGCGTATGCGAGTGTTGGGGGGGGGGCTGAAAAATTCAACCTTCATTCCTTATAATGTCTAGAAAAAACGTTTGTCTTTTCAGATCCCCCAATAATTGGGGTTTAATTTACAATGTAAGTTTCTACTAAATTGATCCCCTACTTTGCATCCATGTTTAATTTTTGAAAATTTCTTTCCCAAGTGAACACTGCCCAACAAAAGGCGTGATAAATAGCTTATCCATTGAGCACTTCTCTTTCCATTTTTTAATTGATCTCCCCCAACACAGCATGCTGCCAAAAGTCGTTGGTGACGTGAGGGTTTCTAATCAGTGACTGACCAGGCGTGTTCTATTTTATATTTGATTTTTTTAACAGCATGTCAGGCTTTCAAGAGGTTCTTTTGAGTATTTATTCTAATTTTTTCTTTAAAACTTGTCATTTCGTTTCTTTTTCGTTGCAATTAAATTGAAAAAAAGAAAGATTTATGGTCGTCTTGTCGAGAAACAATAGTTGAGAAACTAGTTTCATTGACCATAACTACTGTAGTGAGTCATTGTCAAAGAGCGTCCTGTACTTGAGGTCCGCAGGACGAATGCAGGCTTTGTAAATATTAGTAAAATCAATAATCCATGTTTCAGCTCCATAAGTGACTATTAGGAGTATGCATTGGTTATACACCCTTCTTTTAAAGATTAATGGGATCTTCTTATTTTTGAAGGTTGAGCTTGCTCTACCAAAAGCTTGCCATCCCAGTATGATTCTTTGCTTGATTTCTTCTTCTTTTGAGGCTCCCATGGAGATTTGTCAGTACAAATACTGGTATTGCATCAGACTGGCAGTGTATTTGGGCATGACGTAGTACTGAGTAATCACAGGGTTTTTATCCGGAGATCATATTATTTGAATGACAATGACCTGAAACAGCAATGAGGTCGCTCTACCGATTGGTCAATGCTGATGTTGATACAACTGCTTTTTTTCTTCTTTTAAATCCCTGGAACGGTTACATAGTAAGCAACTGATGATCCCAACAAAAAAAAAAAAAAAAAAGAAAAAAAGGTTGAGCTAGCTCTGCCAAAGGCTGATCATCCTAGTGTGATTCTTTACTTGACTTCTTCTTTTAAGGATCTGATGAAGATTAGTTGTCCTAGGTAGATGTAGTGATCTGCTTTCTCCAATTCTGTGTCTTCAATTTTGATCTCAGTGTTCAGGCGTTGTGGAGCCAGTACTTTCTGATATAGTCTATTTCGTCATGCCCTCTCATATTTTACCGGGCACAGTTTCACATATGATCTTTGGGGATCCACGCTGTGAGTTGTGATGTCAATTGGTTGTCTGCCATTCTTACAACATGATAAACCCATTGCCATTTAATTTTTCTAATGAATTCTATATCCCTGGACCTTGATTTTTTCTTCTCTTGAATACTGCGATGTTTTGTGATGTTGACCACGATTCTCTCATTAGCATGTTTCATAGTTCTCTGTGTGAGGGTCAATATTCTGGTTAGGTTCCATGATTCAGCTCCACAGGTGACTATTGGGAGGATATATTGATTGTTTGCCCGTCTTTCTAAAGGCTAGTTATATTTTCTTGTCCTTGAAGGTTGAGTTTGCTCCACCGAAAGCTTGCCTAGCACAACTTGGCTAACCTCAGAATGGAATTCGGAAAGGAGAACTACCTAATTAAAGCAACACACAAAAGATAAAAAGAGAATCAATAAGTTGAACATAATTACTCAACGGGGAATTCATTAGGATGTCAAACAGACGGAAATAGAGGAAAAAACAGCAAAGAATACACCAGAAGGACAAGGAAAATATTAGAAACAAGACTCAAAGGAATAAAGTTTCTTTTGTGAGATCTTCAGGACCCTTCCTAAACTGGACAAGAAAAGAACTGAGGAAGTTTGGGCCAGGAAACTAGGATGATGGCGATGCATAAAGCTTTGTATCAAAGAGATGACATATTGACCATATATCACTATGCCCGTCGAATCAGGAATTAAAAATCATTTGGGGCGATTTCAGATTAGGATGGATGCATATTTTGCACATCATAAGCTTCATGATGGTACCATCTTGACAGTTTATGTGATTGGAATATTTAGTTTTGGGTACTTCAGGAAAATTCCTAAATACAGTTTTGAGGAAATTGACGTCAAAAGTATATTAGTATTAACATGCAGGATCTCATATATGAAATGTGAAGACCAAACAAGATTTCTGACAACAGCTGGAAGCAGCTCAGAATTAACAGAAAATAGATACAGGAACAGAAAACTCCTAAACGACATGGTTGCTGAAAAGACATTTGAAGGGAGAAAGTAAATGATTGTTTCTGGTGACCCTGAACAGCATCGTGAGAATCTGCTTATTTAAAATTAAGAATTTCTCTATCTGTAACCATGGGCGCTTCAAGGTAATAATTATACCTTTGAAAATATCTCATATGTATCATTTGAAAGATTGAACTCACCCCACTGAATGAAGGCCAATGACGATAAAGACGAGGATTCTGATGTGCGGACTGCCAGTCATTGCTTGTGTGAAAATCCAACAAAAACAACAACAACATTGATAATAACAATAATACTCGCTTTGGTAGTAGACGTTCAAAGATTTCAATCATAAAGATTGACTTCTGAACAAGGATGACACGCAAATTTGTGAAAAATTCTATATTTTAGAGCTGGAGATAAGAGGAACGATAGAGAGAATGCAGACCGCAGCACTACTTGGGTCTGCACGAATACTGTAGAATACTGGAATTATGGTACCTATGCTGCTGTGATTGTGATATGTGAGGACGTTAAGAGGAGACAATAAGAGACTTACTGTCACCCTGTCTTCAGCGACAACTACCAGGCACCTGGCAAAAATGCAAATAATAATGTTAATCATCTTCATGTCTCTTAAAAGACAGTCCCCAATGGAGTCTGACTTCTGGTGAGGAAGTCTTGGTTTTTGTTGCATGCGTCAGCTTAGTGATCTTGGCAAGTCTTGAGTCAGGTCAAAGCCAGGACTCTGTACCTACAAGTTTTCGTGACCACGCCCTTGGTAAGATGCAAATTCACCACCCTAATCACAGTTCAGAGTGTACTCACCTCGCTGCTGAGTGCATCCATCTTAATGAACAGTTTTCCATGCTTTTTACTCATACCGGGAATCGAACCCAGGACCTTTAGCTCGTGAGGCAGACGTGCTTACAAATACACTATCAGAGCAAACAATGCGATGAAGTGAAATTTTAATGAGTAAAAAATTTAAAAATAAACACGAAATATGCACTTATGACTCTAGGTTCTGGTGCTTTCTGGAAGCGGTGCCCAAAGTTCCAGAGACGAGATTAGGATTAGATTTTCGAGAAAACTTCAAGAAGTGTTCAGACAACAGAGTTGTAGAGGTCTGTAGGGATTCTGAGAAAATTACTAGAAATTCCAACGGGGCTTTCTATCACTCTATCTCCAGCGATATCTGAGAACCATCCGGAGTAAATATGGAAATGCATAGAATGATAATGAATACGATGATGTCAACGTGACAGCAAGCATCTGATATATCACAAAGAGCGATTTCAAGGTCTGTATATAAAAATGCACGATCATTAAAAGTAGATGAGTATTTCAAATACATGAAAATAGATTAACACAAACAGGCCTGGTTAGTTGCGTAATGGAGACCATCACGTGATCAACGTCCTTTGGCAGCATACCGTGTCGGGAGTGATCAACCCATTTGTCACACCTTTCGCCTTCTGTTGAGCACAAATCACCAAGAGAGTTTGAATTTAGAGAAAAAAAAAACAGCAAACATAAAGTAAAGGATCAGTTTAGCGTAAACTTGCATTGAAAACTGAACCCTCATTCTAAAAAAAAAAATTGGGGGAGGAATTTTGTGAAAACCAAAACGTAAAAGTTCTGTGCTGACATATTGAAGAGTGGATGTCAAAATTTACCAACACCTAGCTCCATTCGACCTGTACGCGTGATACGTACATACATAGATAGCCAGACAACCAGACCAACTTGAAAACTGTTGAAACCTGTGTTTTCAGGTTTGGTGGCAGTTCTGGTTGAGTGTTTCTAACGCAAATTGCAAAAGCCAACTATAAGTCACGAAATCTAGAGATGCATAACAAGAGGTGGGGGGGGATAAAAGAAATGTCACACTTGGAATTAATGACACGAGATCTGCTGTCAGAAGAAAAACAAGGGACTGCGTGAAATGCATGTCTTACACGTATATCGTTAAGTATGAACGGACACATATGTGCACTGACGCACATTCACACATGCGTATAATCACAAACATAGATACACACACAGAAATACACTCGCGAACACTGACATACCAACACCCATACGCACACACATATATATAATCTATTGTATTTTATGTCTCATAAACGTACTTATATATATATATATATATATATATATATATATATATATATATATATATATATATATATATATATATATATATATATATATATATATATATACATGTACATGTCTATATTAATAAAGACAAATGTATATATCCATGGATATGAATACATTCATGTTTACATAAATAAAATAAATTTTTCACACTCGATTCTGTCTGTGTACCTTCCATATGTATAGTCATATATTCACACACACACGCACACACACGCACACACATGTATATCGAACAATGAGAATGTATAAAATAGTTTATGAATATATATATATATATATATATATATATATATATATATATATATATATATACATATATATATATGAACATGTATACATTTCTAAAGAGGAAATGACATACAAAAGGCGTATACATATATTTATATAAATGCATATATATATATATATATATATATATATATATGATTATGTATACTTACATATAAATAAATAAATATGGCAATATAAAACATATATATGTATATAACATACAAAAGGAGTATACATATATCTATATAGGTACACACATATATATCTAGCTATATATGACTACGTATACATGCATATAAGTAAATAAATATAACTATATATATATGTGTGTGAGTATGTATGTGTGTTATAAGGTCATCAGCGATTGTATATAACAAAGAAACTGCTATTTGATTAGAGAGAATATATTTTATATTCACATTATGCTGAAACTTGAAGACTGCAAAGTGCGCCCAGAGCAGTTCTTTACTAAGAACGATAAAAACTTATGGATGGATTTAATTATGAGGTTGCCCAGAGCTTTTAAAAAAATGTAAGGAAGCAAAACAGTGAATATGCCGTTCAATAAAGTTAATGTCGAAAAAAATGTTTTTTTTCTTTACGTTTACTTTGTAAATCGAACGAACATTTTATGTTACTATTTATATAGGCGAACCCCACTATACACCACTTCAATTAACGCGGATTTCGGTTATCGCGTGTTGGAAAACTGCGACCGTTCGCGGTTTTACGCGCAATATCATTCAGTTACTGCGAGATCTTTCTGGAAATTTCCAGAGAACTCTAGATCTTTCTGGATTCGTCATGGATGCAGAAAAAGGGTATGAGAATTGCTTGATTCGTATGTTGAAGAATCAAGCGAAATAATCTTTTCTTTTTTTTTTCTTTCCATTCGACGTGCATCTGAGGAAACCAGAGACAAAGAGAGTGAAACAACAGGAAATTCGGTTGATGAAATCACAACAAAAGAACTTGAAGTAGGATTTAAACTTTTTGAAGGCTCTGAGAATGTTTTTTTTCTTTTTTGTTTTGTTTTTTTTTCATGTAAACGTCAATTTTGACAGGAAACGAAGCGTGGAAGTTCACAGAAAGTTGGCGGGAAAAAACGATCACTAACAATGAGGAATTGTGTGAGAACAAGCCTGGTTGCTGCAGAGCCAAACTCAACTCTTATTCTAACTGAAGATGATTACGCACGAGTTTGTATCTAACCATATAATGAGCATATAGGTAAATTCTTTTTCTGCTTTTTTTGTAAGTTTATATTACTGTTTGTTCGTTTGTGCTCCAATGAGATGATCTTATTGGTTGATTTAGTCTCAATGTTATGACATAATAAAGAATTACGTCACAGAAAGTCTCAAGACTTGATGTCTGATCATCACACATTAACACAGCTTGAGATGAATTGAGACTTGAAAAACTTGAAATCAAGATACTTGAATTGTTAAAAGCAAATCATCTAATAAAATAGCTTTAGGTTCTTCAATACCGATTCACACATACATAAACCTGTCATTCTAAATGGGTTTATTCAATCGTATATGTAATAAATAGATTCCCAAGTGTATAAGAATCGTCAGTTCAGTTGCAAAGTCTATCTATCTATCTATCTATCTATCTATCTATCTATCTATCTATCTATCGTTCAAATTTATGTATTCATTTGGTTTAAAGTGGTGGAATAGAAAAACTCTGAATAAGGTGAAGATTCAACTTTAAGTCACCCTAAGCAAGGCCTTTCAGTCACTCTTCAAGGGGTTAGTATGAAGAGAGTTATTTATGCCGAAGAATCAAAAACACTAAGAACAAAATGTTAAAATAGCTAACTGATCTTTAAAATTGCGTAGTTGGAAACTTTAAATCATAACAAATTCACGAGGATGACTAAAAATGACTCAATCCTTTCTCCATTCTGGATTTTTAAAAAATATATAATCATGGAATAAATGACAATATCATGATTAATTTTTTTTTGTTTGGCATTTGATTCTGGCAAAATATATTGTTTTTGTGATCTAAAATGACAAAGATTCATTGTGATTATTCCCATCATTTCTGGTGATCAGGTAACACGAATTCATATCACAAAAGCGAAAATTGGGATGGGTTAATCGCGTAAAACGGACCAACCACACACACACACACATACATAGATATGTGTGTGTATGTGCGTGTGTGTGTTGATGGAAATGACAATTGGAAGGTGAAGAGAAAAACTCAAGAGACAGGTGTTACATCTCATTTTTTTATACCATTCCTTAGGCGTGGTTCGCTGCATTTCCACGGGGACCAGTCACCTTTTCCAGAGAAAAAACATTTTCAGTGGTTCATAAAGAAAATATGCAGTTTGTATTTCTATGCTAGAGAAGAGAATGTAAGCAGTAGATTTCTCTCTGTGAACCGCCGAAAATAGAATAATAATTTTAAAAATTGAGATATAACAACTCTTTTTTTCAATTCACCTTCCGATTGTCATTTTCATCTACATTCTGTCGGATCAATTCCCATCCACAATATAGAAATATCAATATATGTATGTACATGTATATGTACACACACGCATACACACACACACACGTATATATATATATATATATATATATATATATATATATATATATATATATATATATCTTGACTTTTGCGAACAAAGATTTGGGATTGCTTTTTACGTTTTGCAGGTGCGAAATGTGGGCGGTGCTCGAGGAATAACCTCCCACGTTGTGCTATGAAGTTTTTAACCGAGAAACGTTGACTCATCGAAATCTTTGAACCAAGGCTCCACATGCAATGACCCGCTGACGTATATATATATATATATATTTATATATATATATATATATATATATATATATATCCCAATATCCAAAAGTAGAGGGTTCCTGCAAAAACCTTTCGTAAGCAGAAATAGAAAAGTATGGCGACGAAGCAATTATTATTAATTAATTTTGAGCGTTGTCAAATACAAAAATGGTGATGAGAATATATCTGGTTGAGTCATCAGTGGTTTTGGGTGGTGGGAAGTACAGAAGTCTTCGTTGTAGGAAAGAGGGGAAAATGGTTGCATGCTGCCATCATAACGTTTCCTTAAAAAAAAATTGCCACGACGTAAATTTTTGAAAATCAAGATATATATATACTAGTTCACCAATACCCTATTACAATTGTTGTGTACTTCATAAATACCATAAGTATTATGTTGCTTATGCTCTCGTTCAAGGACTATGTACGGGGATCCTTAAGCATCTGCAATAATAATAATAATAATAATAATAATAATGATAATAATAATAATAATAATAATAACAAAAACAATAACAACAATAATAATAACAAAAACAACAATAATAATAATAGCAAAAACAATAATAATAAATATTATTATTATTAGTGGTAGTAGTAGTAGAAGTAGAAGAAGAAAAAAAGAGAAGAAATGAAGGAGACTACTTTATAATTAGCATTTGATTATTATGTTACACGCAGACAATACAACCAATCAGGTGGCGTATTATTTAAGTAAATATATTGAATTATTGTGGCCCCACAAACTGCCTTCCCAATTAACCAGCCAATTTGTTTACTGATTCTTCGCTCTTTGCTCGCTTAGGTGTGTGTGTGTGTGTGTGTGTGTGTGTGCACGCGCACATGTTACTGGTCACATTTTGGAGTGTTGCAAATTTGGACGTTTGCATGGGTTCAACACTAAGCAACATCTAAAACCCTTTTTTATTAATATTATTATTATTATTATTATTATTATTATTATTATTATTATTATTATTATTATTATTATTATTATTATTATCCCCAAAAGTGTTTCTCAGGGTCTCTAGGGTCATTTTGAACCAACAATTCCCAAATCTTGTTCTTTAGATGATTGTAGAAAAAAGACCTATTTTGTTCTGATAATTTTAGATAACTTTCTTATCTGATAAATTTTTTTTCGAGACGGTGTTTCATTTATGCAAAGTACAGATATATATGTAAAATCCAAGCAGTTATTCATGAGAAAAAAAAATACTATTACTAAATGGAGAAACCATACATCGGTGTTTATAATATGTGTCGTGTGAAACAGAAGAGATCTTTTGCTATTTTGTGGCGTGTTGTAATGCAAGAAAATCGATGAAAATCTCTCGATTTTGACATGTTCAGAATCCGGATTTGAAGAAGCTAACAAAAGAAGAAAAAAAAAACAACCAAGAAATTAGTGAAATATAACAAACAAAAAGTGACAAGTCAGAGACACTTGTGTAAACTTAAAAAGCAACGAAGACGTGACGAAGCAGGCAAACGTATTAATCTATGAAATAAAAATTTGTGCGTCACCTCAGGTTTAGTCTGGCAAGAGGCCACTGAAGTGTGGACGGAACCCACTACTCTAATAATGGTCCGAGACTACTTTGCTAAATTCTAAACCCCGGCAATTCGGCGCAGTCGACAGAGAGACGTCATTCAGTGAGCTCCAGGGGCGTAAACAGGTTTTAAAGTTAAGGAGAGTAGGTTTCACGAAAAAGGCGCCGAGACACGTCCCTGTGATTTTAGATTTATTCTATTTTTTAACACAATTACAAAGGTCCTACATTAGGCTCATAAATTTATATAGTACTTAGAATCAAAACATAAAAAAACATTATTTAATTATTTTACATTTTAAACGTGAAATGAAAGCAGAACAAAACAATATGGAAAAATGTATAAGCCACACAGTTTGGGATACATGAAAGTTGGTCAAATATAATGAAAAATCCAGAAAGCTCTTCCAAAGCCATTTGATAAAGTTAAAAAAAAGAAAATACTCCTCTCCCTAATCAATCAGATTCAACTTCTTTTGCACTAGGAAACTAGAGTTCAAGAATTGTTGAAAAATGAACCACTCTTAGAGCCTGTGCTCAAAAAGAATGACCGCCTCCACTGTCCTCGTCCCCTCTTGATACTCCACTGGTGAATTCGCATACTGTGTAACAGTCATATTCACAATGACCGAGCATGTTCATTCATCGAATCTCGTATTTTTTTCTTCTTTTCGCAATGACTTGGGTATTTCATTACTCCTTACATCCTGGATTTAGCTAATTTCTGCAACTTCTGACTTTTCTTACAGAGATTCCAGACATTAAGAAGATTGCAAATGGTCAGTTGATGGCAATGTCGAGAAAAGACGTTAGTGAGACACAAAGGGGGGTATTTTGAAGTGAACTAAGGTGACATTAAATGGATTGAAACTCTGCTGACATATCGAAATACAAAGGAACAAGAGCCATAAGTCCAACAATGCTACCACCATGTAGCTGAAGGAGAAAAAGCAAATAGTTTTGTTTTGTTTTTTTTTGGAGTCAATTGATTCTCATACTTGCAAAATATTGCAATATGGAAATATTCTGCTAATACTACTTTCAATTCAATCGTAAGTAACCATTTTGGGCGTTTTGAGTCAATTTTGGCTTTTTTTTAGATTACTTAAACTTAAAGCTCAGACACCTTTCAATGACATCACTATTCCTCTTTCCTCCCTATTTCTGTGGTTTAGCCTAGCTGGGGTCGACCGACAGGCCGGCAACATCGAATAAAGACTTATCTAATAAATATTTACGCTTCAAATTGTCTTGTGATTTTCATACCAACCTTACAACGTAAGTGTCATCCTGGCCGTTCATTTTAGAATCTTCTATCGTCTTTTAGTTTGTCAAGCATTTCTTGAAAGTCATGAAGGTTCTCAGCAAAAAGGACAAAGTTGTCAACAATTCTGAAAGAGCTATAAAACTAATCATTTAAAATTTCAGCGTTATTTTAGTTCTGTGGTCCAGCCTCTCGCGGCATTTCGTTCAAGATCAAAGTGTTGTGACTGTTCTCCTTCCGTCAACGAAACAGCATTAACATCTTGTTTTGTCGTGAGCAAATCTGAAGTAGCAATAAAACTAATCATTTAAGTTTTCGGCATTATTTTAGTTCTGTAGTCCAGCCTTTCGCGGCATTTAGATCAAGATCAGAGTGTAGTGACTGTTCTTCTATAGATCAACAAAACAGCATTAACATCTTGTTTTCAATTTTAAACATTATTACGTATCACATTTCAATTGTTTCCTTGGTGAATTTTAATTCAACTCAAAATTCTTTTTCAAAAGACGGAAACAAAAGTTGTTGAATTTTATTTGTAGTTATCACTAGACCATGTGACTCAGTCATCAAGTTTTCAATTTTTAACGTTATCAAAATCGTAATGCCAAGTCTTCGTTCTTCTTTCAATAACTGTGTATGTTAATCCTGATTAAGCACACAACGCTATTGATTAACATCATTCGATCACTATAATCAATAATACAAAAACGATTTCATTGATCGTTTCAATTATTGCTTTATTATCTTATCTCTGACGTAGATATCGACCATCTTGAAAAATAACTTATTGTGTCCTTTGCACGCTAAATACTTCTGGTTATTCAGCTTGATTAATCAATCGATCACAGGTTCAATCATTGTCCAATCATGTTTCTCTAATCACATTTACAGAGATATCGATTGTTCTGAAATAATTATTTATAAGGATCATTGTATTTACTTTCAGACACGTATCAATAACTCTAAAATAGCTGATTATATTAGGTTAATACACACGAAATAACATGCTTGGATAGTGTAATTGTTAGCACTTTTGCCTCACACGCAGAAGATCTCCGGTTCGATTCCCGGTATTAGCGAAGAGTGCGAAAAGCCGTTTATTATGACAAATTCCTTATGCACTCAGCAGCTGATTGAGTACACCCAAAGCTGTGTGACTTGGGCAAAGGCAACCCTTCAGGGCAATTTCCAGCTAAGGGGTTTGTCATAAAATCTCCCTAAACTCAACCAAACTGGTAACTTTCAAGTATCATTATGCTAATGCATGCAAGCGAAACCGGATCTTCGTCACCGGTAATAAATACTCCATCGAAGTTTTCTCTCGAGAGAAGGATGCTTTACAATTCACTCATGAAACGACATTTTTATACAGCAAAGAGATTAAGCTAAAAGCGAAAGATTTACAAATGTAATTGGATTTTTTTTGTAGATTCATGTGAATAGAGATATAATTCGTCCCTATTGGAGTTTTTTTTTAATCCTTTAACAGGAATGCTGTACAGCCAAAACTAATTCTCAAGTACGATTTTAGATTAAGGCATAATCCTGCTCAAGTTGCAGATAACGCCAACGTCTGGGATGAGCCTCACTACAGTGCGAATTCAACAGTGAAGGAGGCCTGAATCTGTTTCTAGTGATGAAATATCATCAACAGCAGTGGCCAGTAACTCAGCTAAAACCATATCAGGCTATTTCTGAGCAATAGGGTTAGTTCAAAAGTTGGGAAAACTGGTTTTCAAGAACTGAATGGAGTTCTCCATGACAGAGTCAGGGCCCAAACCTCTCAGCAGACTGTGTCCAAGTTGAAAGCATTGCGAAATGAAATATTACAGCATCCTCCAAAACATCGTTCCTATACATTATCATCTTTTCAATCATTTTATCCCAAATGAAAAGTTCAGTGAAAAGAAAACAATAATTTGTACTTTTCCAGTATTTACAGAAAATGAAACTAAATAATGTTATATATATCACATAGACTGTTTGATAATTGTTTCAATGTTTTGTTTTTTTTCATTTTGAATAAATATTTATCCCAGGGTTCCGCGAAACAAAGTGACATTTCTGCAATACATTTGATAATTCTTCATCAATTGATCGTTTGTAATGTTCTTAACACATGACTTAGCTAAAATCCAAATGCTTACCCTAGGAAATGTAATTATTGAAAACGGTTCTTCGTGGAGTTTAAGTTCTAAGACCAGTTTATACACATGATGACAAGGACTGGTCTTCTGGTCTGAATTGGGTATTTAGAAACCGTCAATCGAAACTGTCACCCACACAGTCAACATGCGTCTCTTTGGTTTTTAAGCTGATTTGGCAAGTTGTCTGTCTGACTGGGTATGTATGTATGTATGTATGTATGTATGTATGTGCATGCGCAAACTCCGCACCAACGGAGTTAAAGGGCTGAAAATTTAAACATTTACCTCTTATCATGACAAAAACAGTTTCTTTTTTTTTTTTGAAAATCCCACTGCACCCCCAAAACGTTTTTTTTTTTATTTGGGTGTCCAATTTACAATTTATGAGTGTACTAAAATGGTCCCTCATTTTGTGCCCAGCAGTGTTCGCACTTCTTTCTGAAAATTCCAATTTTTGCTGTGATCACGCCCCAACAAAAGTCGAGCAGAGTGATTTATTCCTTGATCACTCCCTTTTTCAAATTTTTTAATTGATCATCCGCAACATGACATGCTACGTTTGTTACGTGCCGGTTTGTATTGAGTGAATAACCAAACCGGTCCGTTCTTTTCCAAATCACGGAACATATCATGTGTTTCATTCTGCAAAAGTCATTCTTATTTATGCATACGCTATAGTTTTACATGTGCAAATTCCATTCATTTGCACAGTTCCCAGTGGATCACCATTCCTACCCAGTCATGCTTATTATTGTATTCTTTCCGAGCTAATTTGCTGTATTCGCTTAAGTTTAAAATTGACATTTTTTGTTTTGCTATATAGCGTCTTTAATCAGCCTTCATTATATCGTTGGTTATAGATTTGTTCTAGGACGCTGTTAGTTGGGATTGCTTCCATTTTTCGAGTTCCCTCAGTTCAAGTATCCTTTTCGTAACCAATTCCATACCCTCTCAAGCTCAATGTCTTTTCTCTGTCATCCGAAATGTCCTTGCTTTCACTCAGTTTCCAATGATAGTCGCCAGACGACAAGTTTTAATTAGTTAATAAATAATAATAATAATAATAATAATAATAATAATAATAATAATAATAATAATAAAGCAAGCCTTCGATGCGATCTTATAGGGAGCGTATGCTCCAAATATGGAGGGAAAAATCTGCTGTGGAAGTATCGAACCAACGCCTTGCTGACCAAGTAAAGCAAATTCAAAAGAAGAAATGGCTGTCTGAGACTGAACTACTAGAGATTCGCATTAATGTAGAGAGAGATTCAGGTGACACATCTGAAGAATGCCCCCCAGCACAACTAGTACCGATAACAAAACTAGGAGAATTCCCCATGAAATCCCCACAGTAAACTATGCACCAGAGGGTGACGATGAGGCACCAACGGAAGAAGAGAAAACCAAAATACAAGCTTTGAAAGAGATCATGCGAGGAGAGAAAACAACACTCCCCTCCCTAAGAGACAAAGACAGAAAGAAAGTCGGAGAAGTGACCGAACAGGTCAACTGCCTCTTACAGCACATAGAAACGAACACTCTCCTAGAACTCAACAACTTAATTTACGCTGGGGCGAAAATGGTAGCACAAAGCTTCTCAACACAAGATAGGAACCCGAGCAATAATAGGGAAGAGAAACCCAACTGGGAGAGATTACAAAGGCAGATCTCCCAACTACAGAGAGATGAAATACTGCTTAGAAATACACCACACACAGATAGACCACGAGTAAGACTTTATAACAAATACAAGGTAACGCAAAAAGGCATCGCAACTGTAGTCGAAGAGTTACACCAGAAAAGACTAGCCAAAGAGGCAAGACTAAAAAGATACAGACTAAGAACGGCCCAATACACACAAAACCGCACATTCAAAAACAATGAGAAAAAGTTTTACCAAGATTTAAATGGGGAAAAAAAGCAGGACATGAAACCAGATGCCACAGAGGCCAAGAACTATTGGAATAGCATATGGGGGCACCCAAAAAGACACAACGTAACACCGCAATGGTTAGGAAACATGAGAAAAGAACTAGAAGATATAGACAAGGGAGAACCAATAGTACTGAATGAAACCACATTGAAACATACTCTTAGGAAAGTAGCCAACTGGAAAGCACCGGGTCCCGACGGGATCCATGGGTATTGGTTCAAAATATTCACTACGTTACACGGCAGACTCACTCACCTACTCCAAAATTGTCTAAACGAAGGCAAAGCACCAGAATGGATGACATAAGGCAGAACCACCCTCATCCAAAAAGACCCAGAAAAGGGGAACATAGCAAGCAACTATAGACCAATCACGTGCTTACCACTTATGTGGAAAATCCTAACCGGGCAAATAGCAGAGAGAATATACATGTCAATGGATAGGAGGGGACTACTACCAGAAGAACAGAAAGGGTGTAGAATAGGAACCAAAGGGGCAAACGATTTACTCTACATAGACCAGATGATCTTAAGAGAAGTAAGGAAAAGGAGAAAGAATATTGCAATGGGATGGATAGATTACAAAAAGGCATACGATATGATTCCACATAGCTGGATACTCGAATGCCTTAGAATGTTCAAAATTAGCGAACCGGTGGTTAAATTCATTGGTAATTCAATGGAAGACTGGAAAGTAGATTTGACAGCCGCAGGGGACAAACTAGCCGAGGTAGGGATAAAAAGGTGAATCTTCCAAGGAGACTCGTTGTCCCCACTATTATTTGTTCTAACAATGATACCGCTTAACAGAACCCTGAAAAACAGCAAAGGATACCACTTCTCTAAAACAAAAGGAAAGGTCAACCACCTAATGTACATGGACGATATTAAATTGTTCGCAAAAAACAGGGGAGAGCTTGAGACTCTGTTCAACGAAGTAAGGGAATATAGTGAGGACATAGGAATGGAGTTTGGGATAGAAAAGTGCGCAATCATGGTGATGCACAAAGGAAGGCTTTCAATGACTAAGGGAATTGAACTCCCGGACAACAGCAAGATTAGGGCATTGACTGCACAAGACCGAAACAAGTACCTAGGTGTCCTTGAATATGACACGATAAAACGGGAAGAGATGAAGGAGAAAATAAAGAGAGAATACCTCAGAAGGATAAGGAAAATATTAGAAACCAAATTAAACAGCAGAAATCTAATAAAAGGAATGAACACCTGGGCTGTGTCAGTAGTTAGGTATACAGGACCATTCCTAGGATGGACAAAGGAAGAGCTCCAATCAATGGATAGGCGAACAAGGAAGCTTATGACGATGCATAAAGCATTACACCCTAGGGATGATACAGATAGACTATACGTTAAGAGAAAAGAAGGTGGTAGGGGGCTCATCAGCATAGAAGATTGTGTCCAGAGAGCCAAAACAGTCCTAGAAAGATATGTGCAAACAAATAGTGAAGAAATCATAAAGAGCGCGAGAGATAGGGCAACAAACAATAAAGTAGAAAACGATGGAACAGTACAGCAAACTAGAAAAGAAAGATGGGAAGGGAAAAATTGTACGGCGAGTTTAAAAGGCAGATACAAGATATAGCAGACGAGAAATCATGGACGTGGTTACGAAAGGGGAACCTTAAGAGAGAAACCGAATCGCTCATCATGGCAGCCCAAAACAAAAGCATAAGGACAAACTACATAAAAACAAAAATCGACAGGACACAGACAAACAGCAAATGCCGCATGTGTGGTGAAAGAGATGAGACAGTAAACCACATAACTAGTGAATGTAGTCAACTCGCCCAGAAGGAGTATAAGCATAGACATGATAGAGTAGCAACGATGATACACTGGGAACTGAGTAAACAAATGGGATTCAACCATGTGGAAAAGTGGTATCAGCACAAGCCAGAGGCAGTTTTGGAGAATGACAACTACAAACTACTGTGGGACTTTGACATCCAAACTGACCACCTCATCCAGGCAAGAACACCGGACTTAGTAATAGTAGACAAAAAAAGGAAGGCCTGCCAAATAGTAGACGTTGCTGTGCCTGCAGACCATAGAGTAGAAAAGAAGGAGGGTGAAAAAAAGGGAAAAATACTAGGACCTAGCAAGGGAGTTAAGGAAAATGTGGAACATGAAAACCAGGGTAGTACCGGTCATAGTGGCTGCACTAGGAACTGTCCCCAAAACGCTGAGGGAGAGACTGGAGGAGATCGGGATTAGGGGGAGGATAGAGACCGTACAGACTACAGCACTACTGGGAACTGCACGGATACTGAGGAAGGTGCTAGAGATATAAGTACTGCAACGAATAGTAGCTCTGTCATGATATGCGAAAGAGGGAGGAGACGTTAGCTGAAGACCTGAGGGGACTTATTGTCACTCAGCCTTCAGCGATAACCACTGGGCAACCGGTGTGAAACTATAAATCGTAGAATTACTGCGACCAATGAGTACTAGGAGAGGAGGGCTGGAGACTTGAGGAGACTTGCTGTCACTCAAACTCCAGCGGTTACCACCAGGCAACTGGTGTGAGATTCCAAATAATAATAATAATAATAATAATAATAATAATAATAATAATAATAATAGGCGAACAAGGAAACTTATCACAATGTATAAAGCATTACACCCTAGAGATGATACAGATAAACTATACGTTACGAGAAAAGAAGGTGGCAGGGGACTCATCAGCATAGAAGACTGTGTCCAGAGAGCTAAAGCAGTCCTAGAAAGGTATGTGCAAACGAATAGTGAAGAAATCATAAAAGGTGCAAGAGATAGGGCAACGAACAACAAAGTAGAAAACAATGGAACAGCGCAGCAAACAAGAAAAGAAAGATGGGATGAGAAGAAATTGCATGGCGAATTTAAAAGGCAGATACAAGATGTAGCAGACGAGAAATCATGGACGTGGTTATGAGAAGGAAACATTAAGAGGGAAACGGAATCGCTCATCATGGCAGCCCAAAACAAAAGCATAAGGACAAACTACATAAAAACAAAAATCGACAGAACATAGACAAACAGCAAATGCCGCATGTGCGGTGAAAGAGATGAGACAGTAAACCACATAACTAGTGAATGTAGTCAACTCGCCCAGAAGGAGTACAAGCATAGACACGATAGAGTAGCAACGATGATACACTGGGAACTAAGCAAACAAATGGGATTCAACCATGTGGAAAAGTGGTATCAGCACAAACCAGAGGCAGTCTTGGAGAATGACAACCACAAACTACTGTAGGACTTCGACATCCAAACTAACAATCTCATCCAGGCAAGAAGACTGGACTTGGTAATTGTAGACAAGAAAAAGAAGACCTGCCAAATAGTAGACGTTGCTGTACCTGCAGATCATAGAGTAAAAAGGAAGGAGAGTGAAATTCAGGGTAGTACCGGTCATAGTGGGCGCACTAGGAACTGTCCCCAAAACGCCGAGGGTGAGACTGGAGGAGATCGGGATTTGGGGAAGGATTGAGATTGTACAGACCACAGCACTACTGGGAACTGCACGGATACTGAGGAAAGTGCTAGAAATATGAGGACTGCAACACTAACTGTCAATAGTGACCCAAAAGAGGAAGGGAAATGAAAGCGGAAACTCAAATTGTACCACTGACATGCTAGGCGAAAGAGAGAGGAGACGTTAGCTGAAGACCTGAGGAGACTTATTGTCACTCATCTTTCAGCGATGACCACTGGGCAACCGATGTGAAACTGTAAATCGCAGTAACACTGCAACCTATGAGTACTAGGAGAGGAGGGCTGGAGATTTGAGGAGACTTGCTGTCACTCAAACTCCAGCGGTTACCACCAGGCAACTGGTGTGAGATTGCAAATAATAAAAATAAAAATAATAAAAATAATAATAATAATAATAATTATAATAATAATGATAATAATAATAATGATAATAATAATAATGAGGAGGAGGAGGAAAATGTCAGATATTCGAGGGTGCTTGCTGTTATCCAACCCCATAGTGATAACCACTAGACGTCAGGTATAAGCAAATGCAAATGCAGCCGAGGAAGAGTATAAGAACTTATGCATACTGTGTGCAGGGTGTTTCACAAGGACCTTTGCATGTGACTGCATTTTGACCATGCATAAGAACAGTGTGCACACTGAGCAGAATCTGTTTTAGAGAGTGAAATAAAATCTTCTGATACATCGAAATCCAAATGGGTCACTCAATCTAGAACAGTAGATCGGATCTAGTTGTGTTGAACAAAAGGAAGAAAGAACACTTCAAGTAGTGAATTTTACTTTTCCGGCAGATTACAGAGTAAAGGAAAGGAAAGTGAGGAAAAACTAAATTACTCTCGTGGCCTTGTCAGCGAACAGGAAAGATTATTGAGCATGGAAATGACAGTCGTACCAATCATGATTGAAGCACTGGGATTAGTCCCGAAGAGCCCAGATGGAAGGAAATCATCCAGACATCACCATTGAAATTTGCTGGAATACTGATCAAAGACCTGGAATATTGGTAACTTGCTGTCACTTGATCACCGGGGACAACCATCAGTCATTCCTTGTGTAAAAAATACCAAATTTATTCGAGTACAAAGCGATCTCGAATATCATGCGACCCAGAGTGTTTGTTGCTACAAGTCAACCATCATCATCGTCATCATGATTATCATCCTTTTAGCGTACGTCGTTGAACATAGAACTTTCCAAAGAATTGTCAGATGTCTCTATCATGGGCATTGCAGAGTCAGTACTTTCTAAATTTATTGAGCTCGTCATGCCATCTTACTATCTGAGAGTCTTGATGTCCAGGGGTTGTTTGACATTCCTGCATCATATCCAACCCAGAGCCATTTGAGTTTTTTTTAACAGTTTCTATGAGATGTAAGACTCCCGTCTTCTTTCTATAGTATACTGTGTTGTCTTATGATCTCTCTATGTGAGGTTGGGCATGACTCTCTCATGTTTACGTTTCATGGTTCTCGGTTTGAGGGTCAATCTTTTGGTCTGGTCACATGTCTCTGGTCCATCGGTTTTACAACCTCCATTGCATACACTTCTTTTCAGTGGGATTTCCTTGTTCTTGAAAGTCGAGCTGGCTCTACCAAAAGCTTGCTCATCAAGAGAGATTTCTTCAGTTGATTTCGTCTTATTTTGATCTGCGTTTACAATCATTTGTTTACACTCATGTATAATGCTGCCCCAAATTTTGATTTTTTTTAATAGAAATTTATTGCGTTATACACGAGTAAATACGGTACAACCACCACAACCACCACCACTACTATTACTACTACTACTACTACTACTACTACTACTACTACTACTACTACTAATAATAATAATAATAATAGTTAATCTTTTGGTAGCATGCTGTGTTGGGGATAATCAATCGAAAATCGGAAAAAGGGTGATCAATGAATTAGTTACTTCTCTTGTCTTTTTTGGACGATGATCACTAAAAATCATCTTATTTTTTTCCAAAAGAAAAGTGTGAATGCTGCCAGACTGAAGGATCGATTAGACATGAACTTACATCGAATTACAAATTGAGGCCCCCTTCCATTTAAAGGGGGGGGGGCAATTTTGAACAGACAAATTTTTTTTTTTTTTATTACACATAATAAGAAGCAAATGTTCTATTCTTTTTAGCCCTCCAGCTCGATTCGGGTAAATATATAAATTTGTGGAGACTGTACAGCAGTGGTTCTCAATCTTTTCACCATCGCACCCCTTTCTGTGGTTGGACTTGGCCTCCTTGCCTCCACGACATTTTCAACCGAACGATTAGTTCAAAATGGATTCAGTAAATCTTTGAAATTTTTTGCTAGGCGGAATATCATGTCCATTAAGATGTTTTGCAGACACCTTTTAAATGAATTCCCCAAATAATCAGAGATTATACTTTACTTCTTTTTCTCCTTCTGAGAACCGCTGCTGTAGAGCATTAGTGATGATGATGATGATGGTGTTGGTGGTGGTGGTCATCATCATCATTATCATCATAAAAATAATGATCAACTATGATATTAATACAATCATGATTTTTTCAATACAAATATAAAAGTGGTTGTAACATAACTTTAGTAGATGATGTAATGATGGAGTTAGATATAACTTCTGTTCGTTTTTTTTTCTTTTTTAATATTATTATCATCTGATTTTTCTTTCTTGCCTGCTTTTTAAAAGACAGTTGCCTTGTGCTGTCTACTGACGTGAATTAAATGCCACTCAAACAGACAGCCGAGGCGACCTGGTTGCTAGGGAACAAATATGTACGTGTAGAGAAAAAGAAAGCAAATTCGCGTTAAGACATAGTTCGATTTATCGATCAGTCAAACAAGGGGAGCGGGGACAGGAATCAGGGTGGAGTAAGGGTGAACAGCAAACTTTGAATGAACGAGATGCACTCAATTCACCCTTTCCTGTCCCACACTCTAACTCTCACTTTATCTATCCACCCATCTATCTATCTATCTATCTATCTATCTATCTATCTATCTCATATATATATATATATATATATATATATATATATATATATATATATATATATATATAAAATATAAATCAGGGATGTAATGTTATATGATATTAAGTATGATGTGTGATAGGTTTATTTCATAAAATGCTCGATACATTCAACAATAGGCATTAAGTTAATTCTTCGGGTGAATGATTCGGTTTATTTCATATCCTTATAAAGGAAAATCTTTTTTGGTAGGTGTCTATTTTTATAGGTGTTAGGATCTTCCTTTTATTCTCTCCGTCTCTGTCTCTGTCTCTCTTTCCCCCCCCTCTCTCTCTCTCTCTCTCTCTCTCTCTCTCTCTCTCTCTATATATATATATATATATATATATATATGTATATATATATGTTTTGTTAAGTGGTTGGTCATTACTTGTTACGTATATAAGTTTTCATTATGATGAATATCTGAGGGTCAGGGATTAACATAGGATTGACGGCGCTGACTTCCTACATCTCTTTAGGGTCCAAATTACTTTGTACGGTGAGATGCAAACAAATATTTTTATGTATTACTGCATAAACTAATACTCCAATCATTTGTAATCTTTTATTACCCCCCCCCCCCAAAAAAAAACCCATTGCAGTCAATGAGTCAATGTCTCAGTGATACTGAAAGTGGAATCCACGGACCAAGTTCGAACTCCGACGGAAAAAAATCATATTTCATATATTATACATCCATTAGACTTTCAAGCCTCCCAGACGTTCGTTAGTTGTGAGAAAAAAACAATCAAAGCTTTTAGAAAGGGAGGTATGTTTATAGTGTAACGTCAGTGCTGAACTTTCCATTCGTCGCAATAAGTGCGTGAATGTGAATTTCTCTTTCTGTCAGTGCTTATGTCAGAATTTTTGCGCATAGCTCTTTTAGACACATCCACACATCTCTATTAGACGCTATTCAGCCGGTTTGTCGGTCCCACTCATGTTGAACAACAGACATACGAAGGAAGGAAAGATGTGACGTTATAAAAGGTGTTAATCATTACAAGAAAATCTAATCCATCAAATTTTTTTTTACCGGCCCAAAATGTCCATTTTATTTTTATTATAAATAATGCTTGCAGAATATTTCATACCGTGATATTTTACAAGTATGAAGATCAATGGAATCAAGGAAAAAGTATTTGCTCTTCCTTCTCTCCCTCATCTCCTTTTCCCCATCTTTCTGCTACAACAATCACAGATGGTGGACGAATCGTTGAACTTATGATTCTCGTTTTTCCGTAAAAAAGAAAAAAAAACTTTTAAGAGTTTAGCTTTGATGCCTCCATCTTGCTATTCTTCCGTGCTTGGCTCTGCTTTCTTTCTCTGTCTTAATCTTCTTCTTTTTTATTTCTCCATCTTCGACTCTCAAAAATCATATCCACTGATATTTACATTTTCCACGTATCTTTCTTTAGATGTGTCTACACATCTCAATAAGATGGTCAGTCGGTCGGTACCAGTAAGGTTAAACAACCGAAATAGGAAAGAAGGGAGCGGTGTAATGTCATTAAAATGTTTGACGTCATCAAAAGGTGTGCCGTTGATAAAAGAGTATCCATCAAGATAGTATTATAGAATTTCCATTGTCTGAAATTTTCAATTGAAAAAACAAAAGCCCCAAATCGCCAATATCACCAGAGATATTTGTGATTTTTATCGAACGAAATACTTTCAGAATATTTCCATATCACAATGTTTTACAAATATGAGAATCAATTAATTGTCTCAAAGAGAGAAGATTTGTTTTTCGTCCTCCTCTCCCCGCTTTTTGCTACTTTGACTACGGATGGTGGACGATTCCCTGAACTTATTGATTCTGGTTTCTTATTACCTTGATTTTTTTTTCACTCATCTCTCAGTTGTTTTTCAAACTCACGCACCTTTCATTTACCGATTTATCTTTATTCTCTTTTCGCTTTGCATCTCTTTTTAATAAAAGATCCTGCTAATTTCACCCAGGGTAAACCGCTATCATAGATAATACGCAACCCCGATTGAGGTAAAATTCTGAATGAAAAATGCATTAAACTATATATAATTATATATACAAATACGTATGACAATTGTTTCCCTGAATAACACGCAAATTGATTTTTTTTTACTGAGAATTTTCAGAAAAAAATGCGGATTATACAAGGTGAAATACGATATTTCATTCAGCTCTTTGCCTCCAACTTAAAAGGTTTTAATCTCCTTTTTCTCTACTTTTCGCTTTTTTTTCTCCAAATTTCCTTCTTTTCCTTCATTGTCTTTCTCAGTTTTGTCATGCTTTCTTAAATTCTTTCTGCTCACTTACTCTCCATCTCTTATCCGCTATGCAGTTCTCTATGTCTTTGTTATGCTCTTCCTTTTTTTCTGGTTTTTTTTTTGTTTCCTTTTCTTTCTCTAACCTGCTCTCACTTTGGTCTCGAATTTTCTTTCTCCTCTCTCTCTCTCTCTCTCTCTCTCTCTCTCTCTCTCTCTCTCTCTATGCTACATTAATCTTGCTTAACCTTCTCTGCCCGCTTTGTTCTCCCTTCCCTCTCTTTTTCAAACACTTTTCTTCAAACATCTTGCTCTCCATTCTTATTCCGACTTGCTCTCCTTTTAATCTCATCTGTACATTTATGTTTCTCATTTTGCTTCTCCATCCTCGCCTCTCCTTTCCTTCGTTGTCTTTTTTTTCTATTACGCCATTATCCCCCTCTCTTTTCGATTATCTTTCTCTTTTCTCTCTCTTTGCTTTACTCTTCCCCTTTTTATGTTTATTTTTTTGCACTTTTCCCTCTTAACATTGCTGTCTGTATCTACACAACCTGCTTTCCCTTCAATGTCATGCTATACAGTATGTCTTCAACTTATTCTTCTGCTCAATGTTCTACTCTTTCTTACTCCTTGCTCTCCTGTACATCTTAGCTTTGCGTACTTTCTCTCCAATTCGTTTCTTATTTGTCTCTCCTTCATCTTTGCTCTCCCTTTCTACCTATAGCTCTCTTTCTCCGGTTTCCTTTCATTTCTTCCCGAATTTGCTTTCTTTTCCTCCTTCATTCTGGTCTTCTGTATGGTTTTGCTCGCTTTCATGTACCCGACGCTAATTCCACCCAGTCAAGTGGATTAGGCCCGGAATTATTTCAGATTGCTGTCTTTTATTCGAAAAAAAAGAAAAAAAAGGTATTTATAAATAAACAACAACAACAAAAATATTGTAACTATCGTCTTCCGAAGCTGGAACAACACGTGTTTTCTTTCTTTATGTTGAGTGTCATTTTTGCTCTACGATACAAAACTCACATTTGTGTCGGAACAGAAGAGACAGAAATTGCAAAATCTTGCAGAGGAACCTCGATAGGCGAATTAGGTCAGTGTACTGAGAGAGATCGTTGTGTGCTGTGGTTACTGAATTGATGGATCGAGATCGATTCTCAGTTGACGATATTTTGCGTTCACTTGGGAAAAGCATGAATCTCACTCGAGTTTGGGGTAAATAGCAAGGCTGCTGGAGCCTTTTTAGCTCTGTAAAGAAATCCATCTGACAGGAAAAAAACTACAGCTTGGCAGAAGTCATAGCTGGTCAAAAAACAAGTTACAGAAGATTGCCTGTAGGGTTAGCAACTCCAACCCTTAAAACCTAATTACTTTTGAAACTGCATCAAAACAAGAACATTGTCTTTTTATGCACATGCCGTAAGATCTCTTTTGATTGGTTGTCAAGGTGAATCGAAGTCACACAAGCCGTTTTCGAGATATCCAAAATGGCTTGATACTTTTTGAACAGTAGCTTCATTTCACCAACCATCATTTTGTCCCATGCACAGAAAAAGAATCAGCTTTCTATTGGATGAAGTTATTTACTCTCAACAACAAAAACAAAACAACTCGAAAATTCCAACTAACACAACAGATCTGGTTTGTCAATCAATACGAAGGCGTAACAAGAGAAATGTCTCTTAGCAGTATGCCGTGTTGGGGATTATGAATTTTAAAAAATGGGGAAAGGGTTGATCAATGGACGAGTAACTTCTCTCACCATCTGTTTGGGCCGTGATCACTAAAAAATCAGAAATTATCTTTTTTTTAAAGTGTTAATGCTGCTGGACGTGAACTAAGAGACCACTTTAGCATAAACTTATATTGCCGAGTGAGACCCTCCTCTAAAAACCTTTTTAGAGGGTGGATTTAAACGAAACAAAGAGCTTTTTTAAAGACATAATAAAGAGTAGATCTTCAAAGCTCTACTGGTGCGTTCTTTGTGCATGATATATACATACATAGCCAGCCAACTCAGAACTGAAAAAACAATCTAAGTAGACAGTTTTTTGTTGACTGTTTTTTACATTTGACGGAGAAGGTATGGCACAATTCCCTCGACAATTAAATCACTGTTCACCAAGTGGATAAGTGATCCAGCTACAATAAAAGAAATCTAAGTGGTTTTAACTCTTTCAGCCATACGTCTCTCTTTGACAGCTCGAAATTTTGATGTCTCTTCATTAAAGGAGTTTCATTTTGCCTATTTTGTTCTTTTTTTCTTTCATCTATCCTCACCCTCAGTTAACTCTATTGCACATTGCATTATAATCATCGTCATCAGGCTTTTAACGTCTGCTGTTGTACATAGAACCTCACCATGATTCGCCAGATCTCTTTATTTTGGGCGTTTCAGAGACAATACTTTCTGAATTTGTCTAGTTTGTCTCGCCATCTTGTATTGTGTCAGCCTCGGTTTCGCATGTAATCTCTTGGGATCCATATTGGGAGTCATGATGGCCAGCAGTTGTCTGCCATTCTGGCAACATGACCAGCCCATTGCCATTTGAGTTTTCTAATGGATTTTATGATGTCTCGAACTCCTGTTTTCTCCCTGATATACTGTGCTGTCTTGTGATCTCTCCATGTGAGGTTGAGTGTGACTCTTCCATGTGTACGTTGCATGCTTCTCAGATTACAGATCAGTTTCTTGGTAAATTCCATTTTTCAGCTTTATAGGTGTCTATCACGAGGATGCATTAGTTGTATAATCATCTTTTTAGGACTAGTGGGGTCATCTTGTTCTTGAAGGTTAAGCTTGCTCCACCAAAGGCTTGCCATCTTAGAATGACTATTCACTAGATGTCTTCTTCTTTTGAGGATTTCATGGAGATTCGTTGTCTTGGGTAGATGTAATGGCTTACTCTCTCCAGTTCTGCGTCTTCAATTTTGATTGTTTTCTTCTCATTTTCGATGTGATTGTTGCACATGACCTTTGTTTTGCTGAAACTCATGTGGAGGCCCAATTTTATGCTTTCTTCATGTAGTTCATCCTTCATCAGTTGGAGGTCGTGTAGATTATCTGCAAAAAGTGCAACGTCGTCTGCAAATCTAGGGTTGCTCAGATACTTGCCATCTATTTTGCTTCCTTTATTTTCCAAATCTATGTTTCTGAAGATCATCCCAAAGCAGGCTGCAGAGAGTTTGGGTGAGTTACCCCTTTTTGGAGTTGAAAGGGCTCCGAGTCTCCGAGTCGGATTAAGAAGCTATTATGACTGTCTATATGTTGCAGTACTCAGACGTATACAGGGTCTACACCTTGTAGAGTGATAGCCTTCATAACCATGGGAATTTCCATGGAGTCAAAGGCTTTCTTGAAGTGTATAAAAGCTACAGCGAATGGCATTTTGTATTCTGCTGCTTTTTTAGCTGATTTATTTAATGGAAACGGTCCAGGGTTGAGTTACTTTTTCTAAAGCCAACTTCTTCCCGCAGTTGGTGATGATCTTTCTGAAAAGTTAATGTTGGATTTAGTTCCGACACGATCACCTTATCGCACAAAGTTAGTTGAAATATCTAATGAAATTAGCTTTTGGAAAGATATATATATATATATATATATATATATATATATATATATATATATATATATATATATATATATATATATATATATATACTGTTTTAATTTAAGGAGGATGCTTTATCAATAGTAATTGTGTTGTTTATTGATCGTGATTGCAAGAAACTGTCCAGTGATGCAAACTAAATAAACTGGAAAATATTTTTCAAATTATTCAGTCAGTTTTCAAATGATTAATTCATCTATTTGTCGGATATCACACACACACACACACACACACACACACACACACACATACATATATATATATATATATATATATATATATATATATATATATATATACATACATATTAATAAATGGATATCTATGATTCGACAGAATGATTATTAATTGCGTTATATTATATAGAAACCCTTATTTGAAAGGATGCCCTGTCGTTACACTGTTAATTTATCATTTGGCGTAGACAATACGAACAGATAATTGAAGAAAATGGGGCTTCTGCAGGCATTGAAACTGCAACCGATGGGGTACCGGCATCAGTGTAAAGTTGCTTTAACCATTGAGCCTAACAGCTGCCAGTAATGCAAAGGCCAAATAACTGTTTTCACTCCAAATTCTCATCTCGTTTATTCTCGGTTTATTTGTTTCTTTCAACGCGACAGTTGTGTATTCTGATATGGATATATGTATGATCTTCCAAATTGTTTATAAATGGCGCTATGTTATGAAAGAACTCAAGACAACGAAAAAATAATAAATAATTCAATGTGAATAAGGAGTGAAAACATTAATTTGGCCTTTGCATTACCAGTTGCTGTATAGTTCAACGGTAAGATCAACACTACGTTGAAGCTGCTACCATATCGGTCACAGTTTGTATTCTTGCAGCAGCTCCATTTTCTTTAGTTGTTTATTCTATTTACATTGTCTAGGCCAAGTGATACAAGTACTGTGTAGCAACAGGAGAGCATTTCAAATAAGAGTTTTTATATAGTACAAGGGAATTCCTAATTATATATATATATATATGTGTGTGTGTGTGTGTGTGTGTGTGTGTTATAGATTACATCATCTCAAGTGTACCCACCTTTTGATTGAGGGATTGATATTTTGTCAAAAATACATCAAATTTGCTTCCGAAAATTAGGGTTCCGCTTCGGGATTTGCGAGGTGTTTGACTATAGCTCACGCACAGCTGCACCTTTCCTTGTTGACGCAGTTATATAACCTGCAGTTTTCTACACACCGATAAAAAAAGGTCTCCATCTTTGTTTACGACTGCGTATTTCCCGAAGCAATATGACAGTGTGCGAGTATAAAACACATTGCATGGTTACAAGAATAAAAGTGTGTTAAAAATAGTTTTCGATGGAAATATCTACGGATCAATTGCTAATGTAACGTCGTCTCATTCCTGCCCGTGTACGAAGAGGCAGAGGATGGTTGTGGTGTGTAGTATTCCCGATGTCTATATTTTCAAATTGCCGGAAAGAAATTACGCCATCGGGAACAAGTTCCAGCCACAATCTGAAATTAAAACGTCCCTATGAAACTTCGAAACCTATGATTGGCTGATTGTTGATTGGTTGGTTTAACGGCCTTCCAATCCTTAACGGATTATATAATGTCGTAATCAGTTGTGAACTCAGGAGTTCGTATATTTATTTGTTCGTTTTTTTTTTCATAGTTTTTTTTTTTTTTAACAAAACATAGGATTCAAAATAGAGTTTTATTCCCTTGAAAAACAAATTTGGGAATATAGCTTGTTTGTTTTTTCACAAAAAATAGAATTTGGAATATAGTTTTTCATGAAAAACATAATTAGGAATATAGTTTTTATTTTTCACTATAATAAAACTGGGATTTTTTTTTCTTAAAAAAAGTGAGGATATAGTTTTTGTTCTTCACAAAAAATAAAATCAGAATATAGCTTTTCTCTTTCGCCGAAATAGAATTGAAAATATAGTTTTTTTCACAAAAAATAAAAATATAGTTTTTTTCTACAAAAAAATGGGAAAGTGGTTTTTCTTTTTCATTAAACATAAAATTAAGAACATAATGTTAAAAACAAAATTAGCAATATAGTTTTTCTTTCCAATGAAAAAAATTGGGATGTATTTATCTTTTATAAATAAGATTTTTGGATATAGTTTGTTTTTCATGAAAAAAAAACAACAAACAAATAAACTAGGTATACAGTTTTTCTTTCTCACCAAAATAAGACTGGGAATATTGTTGTTTTTTTATTAAAATTTAAACTGAGGATATAGATTTTCTCTTTCTACATTTAAAAAAAATGAGAAATCATTGTTTTTTTTCATTAAACATAAAATTTGGAATATAATTGCTGTTATCAAAAAAATATCGGGCAGACAGTTTTCTCCAACAGAAAATAAAATTGGGATTATAATTTTTTTTTCACAAAAAAAAAAAGAAAAAGGGAATGTAGTTTCTCCTTTTCACAAAAACAAGGGTAATATAGTTTTTTCCACAAAAAATAGAATTGGGAATATAGTTAGTTTTTTTTTTTATGAAATTTGGAGTATACTTTTTTTTTGATAAAAAGTAATATTAGAAATATAGTTATCCTTTTTCAAAAGAATGAAATTTTGAATATAGTTTTTTTTTCACAAAAAATAAAAACAGAGATATAGCTTTTTGTTTACAAAAAATAGAATTGGGAATATAGTTAGATTCTTCTTTTTTTTAAAATTAAGAATATAGATTTTTTCTCACAAAAAAATTAAATCGAAATATAGTTTTTCCTCTCAGAAAGAATAGAATTGAGAATATAGTTTTTTTTTTCATAAAAGAAATAAAATTTTGGAATTTAGTTTTACTTTTTTCCAATGAATTGTTGGAAAAAGAAGAGGGTGATTGGGAGGGATGATGGGGGGTGTAATTAAAAAATTATCTTGAAGATAGAGCTGGAACAAAATAAATGGAAAATAAAATAAAGGGTGTAAGGGTTAGGGTATGTATTCGGTACGGGGGTTATGAAGTTTGGTCAAATTCCTTTCCTTTGACCTGTCTGACTTGGTTGGACCTATTAAGAATTGAATTTTTGCCAGCATGGCTCTCTGAGTCATTGGAATATGGAAGCCACTGTAACACGCCATTCCACTTCTTCGCAGAGCGGGAAACCGAAATGGCATAAAAGATATTACAATAAATTGATAGAGGAAGATATAAGCGTTCCCAGACCCCCAACCCACAATAACCTGGCCCGAGATTGCTACGATCGGTACTGCTGCCTCAATTGCATATAAGTATAACTTCAATTTTGACAAAAAATATATCGTGGTATCTGAAAACAATCTGAGCTTTGCGATAAATAGCAACAAAATTGAGGAGTAAACAGGAGTCAAACTGCCTTGCTCCATTGAAATCTAAAAGGTAAACAAAACAGAATCCATTTCTTAATACAATATTATTCCCAAACTATGTGCCCCATTTCAACTATTACAAGTTCCCGTTATAAAACAAGTTGACCTGAGTTCAAAACGTGAATTAATCATCAGTTCTTCGCGAACGTAACTCTTATTCGGGCTGTCCTGACGTCACGATTAGTTTTTGGTGCGGTCATTGTCATTGGAATGACAAACGAAAATAAAGTCATAAATAGATGGTAGGAGTTTTACAATATTTTTCTTTGCAGAAATGCCATGTTCACAAAAAAGAATTACCAAGAACTCACAAACGCGTTTCGACACGATATGGCGTTTTAACATCTTTTTTCCTCTTCCCTGTCTCTTTGTTCTATTCATGTCTCAAATTCAGAAGTCTTGAATTCCAATGTTTGACGGATGTCTGCAAGCCTTCTAAGAACTGGTTGGAAAAATCACGAGACAAACCAAAGCAGCCAAGAATATTGCCGTATTTTAAGGACTCCTTATCCGTCACTGCAGATGAGAAACTTTGATCATTACCCCCGTGACGAGTTGACATAAAAGAAGAGTTTTCTTTTTTGAGGGGCTATCTTGGAAAGCAAAAAATTTCTCGACATAAATGAATGGTAATCGCTCCTCCGCTTCATGCTATTTCAGATGTCAGTGGAAATCTGTACTAACGTAGGTCTTTTGTAATAGCGAAGTGACTTGAAGCAAACTAATGTATACCTATACATGTGTGAATATTGCTGTTATGTACATAAATACACTTACACACACACTCACACACACACTCACACTCACATGCACACATGCACCCCCCACACACATATGCATACATTCATGCACGCTTTTATGATGAATTTTTTAAAATAAGAAGAAAACATAGATTGCATGAATAGGTTGTGTATAGAAAATATTCACCATTATGTTGGATATCTCATCCAATAACCTAGTGAAACTTCCAATCAGTAGGATCTCAATGTATCCGCGTGACCAGTTTGGTAATCGATTAGCTACAACAAGTTTCTGATATATATATATATGTGTGTGTGTGTGTGTGTGTGTGTGTGTGCATTCATCCGTGAGTGTGTGTGTATGTTGATGGCTGTGACATTTTAATAAGGTAGCTAGATAACGCGTCGTACGTACATTGGTGCATGAAACGAATGAATTTTACGCTTCGCCAAATGCCATTTTAATTCAATTGAAAAACTATTAATGATCAAACGAGTCAGATAGACCAGTTCATTAGAGTCCCATGTGATGTATTTATTGAATTTTCTAATCCAATCAACAGGCTTTCTCTATCTGTCTGTCTTCTGGCCGTAATTAGCGCCCTACCCCGTCTGCCTGTCCCTTTCTTTCACGCCCCAGGCTAAGTTGGCATCAGTCTATCTAATAAGTAGTTGGTAGAGATCGGTTATTGGCATTGTGAATGGTAGGGGGGGAGGGTTCGTTTCCAGTGCCATTCTGAGTGTTACCACCTCAACAGGATTTGTAGTTTCTTTATATTTTTTTTCAGTTTCTGAATTTCCTCTTATGAATATTGCTAATTGAACCGGTAGCATTATTGGCTCATTCAAAGTTTATAAGGACTTTTAATCAGAAACATGTCTTTGGTTAAAACGTACAGACCTTCGTTCAGAATAGATACCAGCAACAAAAACTGTCACAAAAATCTCAAAATCGATTTCTTCATTTTTAAGCGGGTCTGGCTGGCTGGTAATTTAGTTATGTTTGCGTCGTGCATACAAGCCGCAGTACTAGAGCTAGTGTGCTGAAAATCTATTACGTCGAGAATTTTTTTAAAAATCACCTTCACAAAAAAAGTTTTTACGGGAGGGAGTACCTTTATTCGAGTACTCAACTGCTATGAAGTATAAGCTGACCACGAAACGACACCTGCATTTAGTTGATCATCACTTTCTGTCAGGCAGTGCGTCGTCTAAAATATTCTGTGAAGTTCAGCCCCATGTTGGATAGAACAGCCCATCCGTCAATGCTTACTGCATGAATTTCCACACAGGCAATGAGAAACATTCGTGAAGTGTATCCTGATGCAGTGAACGCTCATAAATGCCAGCTACAATTTAAGAGGTTTGAAAACGGCGATCATGATTTGTAAATGCGCGATTACTTTCCAAATACAAAAAATACTTAATCGCTTTCTGGACTCCCTAATATCATGTAAAAAACGTTTCTTCACACATGTTCAGATCTATACTGTTGACTATTATTCACTTGATATTTTTAAGAAGAGTTTCAAGTCGAAATGTTTTTTCAGTGTATTTTATCCAACATTTTAGAACCTGTCATAGCATGAGCCTTTTTCCTGTTATTATGCCGACGGGGAAAATATGAGCAAGATAATTATACAAAACAGTTTTCAAAAGTTGTGATAATATAGCAAGTCAGCTATTTAAAAAAAATTGAAACCGAATAAAATTTAATCTGTTGAAGTACTTAATAAGGGATTGGCAAAAATTTGAAGTTTTCAAAGATTTTTTTTTTTTTTAAATTGTTAAATCCAAAATCACTGAATTTAACAGAAATGTTTAAGAACATTGAAATGGAAAAAAAATGGAATCATTCTCTTTTCATAGTTTATTTTTCAATAGAGTTACCTGTAATTTTTTATAAAAATACTTGGGATTTGAATAAAATTATCTGTTTCAAATAAAAGTACTTGCAGTTTGAACAAAAGTACATATATGTTGAATGAAGGTACTTATCTTTTAGAACAGAGATTTTAAGTGGATAAAGTCATGTTCTTCCCCTTGCGGTCCTAGGTCCCCCCCCCACAGGTCTTCCCCTATTTTGAATGAATTATTATTTCCTGTTTTATGTTCTTTATTGGACTAAAATTCATAACTGGGAGCTAAAGGCCCCCGTTTCAGAATAATTGTTTCAGAAGAAAAAATCAAATTTAGAGGAGATATATGAATGAATAGACACGTCTGGTTGATCACTCAAGAGAAGTCGTCTCGGGACCAACGTCATTTGCATAACATCGGGGGTAAAGGCGGGGTGATGGAAAATAACTTCTTTCGTCTTTTGTTGGTCACTGATCACTAAAAATTTCTGAATTTTCAGAAAACAAAAGTGAATGCTACTGGACACTAACTAATGCATCAATTAAACATATACCTACATCACAAACTGAACCCACCAATAAAAATTCATTCAGGTGGACATTTGAGAGAAAAAAACATAAAATAATGTTTTTGTCTGAATATAAGGAGTAAATGTTCAAATTTCAGCCCTCTAATTTCATTGGTGCGACGTGAACTCTTGATAGATATATAGCCAGAGAAGTAGATAACCAGTCAGCTAGACCAACCAAAATCACGGAAGAAACCTACGTTGACAGTTTCAGCGGCAGTTTTTCTTCTTACGGTCTCCAAAAATCGTGGCCTTCAGAAAACAAAAGGTTTTCAATACCCACGCCGATGCATTGGTTAACATGCATATTTAGATTGGCAAGCTTTCAAAAGGGCAAACCCAACCTTCAAGAACAAGAAAATTCCGCTTGTGCTAAAAAGAATGGCATTCAACCAAAGTATCCTCCTGATGGGCACTTATGGAGCTGAAACATGGAACCTAACTAAAAGACTGATCTTTGAACTGAGAACCACACAATTTGTGCGAGAGATAATTATGCTCAAAATAACCTGGAGAGATTGCAAGACAGCATAGTATATTATATGAAAAGCATGAGTCCGAGATATAGAATCAATAAATCAAATGGCAATGGGCAGGACATATTGCAAGAAGGTCAGACAGTTGGTGGACATCACGACTCACAACGTGGATCCCAAAGATCACATACAAAACTGGGTCCAACAAAATATACGATGGCGTAACGAACCAGACAAGTTCAGAAAGTACTGGCTCCGTGACGCCCACAACGGAGAGGTCTAGGAAATATTGGGGAAGGTCTATGTCCAATGACAGCTGCTTAAAGACTGAGGTTGATGATGATAACAAACCAATTCGCTTGAGTTGCAATATAATCATCAGGAATGTCCTATTAATAGTGTGGCACTAGAAACTGGACGCTGATTATCGCATGCTGGTTTGTGCAGTTTGTACAACATATAACTCGGTGTGGTAGCTAGAAAGAGCTAGATATTTTGGACCCAGGGGATGAAGTTTGGCTTCTTGAGGGTCCATTCGCATCATTCAGTAAGATTTTATGAAAAAGGAATAATAGACAAACTGATGATAAATAGACAAGCACTATCACTTATGAACTATTTTTTGGTATCCATATATATATGTATTAAGACAATCTTGTTACGTTTAAATGTCAGTACGGATAAATTAAGTCAACAAACATTTACAAAGCTCTGGGGCCAACCTATATTAGGTATGATTAGCTTTTTCAAATCCCCCCTGCCTCGAGCTAAGCCTACTATTCAGCTAAATTATGTAAGAGTCACCGAGCGGAAGATAGGCCTAATACATTGGCTAAAGTTGATCCAGTCCCCAGAAATCACATGCGCAGCCGAGGCTGGCAGAGTTTTAGATGGAGAGACGAGTTAGACGAATCCAGAGAGTACTGGCTCTGCGACGCTCGCGATAGAGAAATGTGGCAAATCCTGGCGACGGTCTATGTCCAACGACAGACGTTAAGCGACTGATGATGATGACTTGAACTCTTTAGTGTCTTCAGAGTGGTTGCGCTGTGAAAATTAAATCTATAAATCTTCTTGGTGTTGTGCCATTTCCAGCGACTATAATTATAAGATAATTAACGAAGCAACAGATTAAATAAATGAAAAAAAAAATCATCAAAGCTCCCATGGGAAATTCGTAAAGTTTAGTAAAATATATACCTTTCTTCTGTATTTCCTGCTTTCTAAAACAAACATAAACTTTATTGTGATCGTTTATTCGGTAGCATGAGGTAGACCGTCTTCGCTGGGCTAAATGCATATCATCATCAGTCTTTCAACGTCTGTCGTTGGACATAAACCTTCCCCAGGATTTGCAACACTTCTCTATCATGGGCGTCACGGAGCCAGTACTTCTTGAACTTATCTAGCTCGTCTCTCCATCTAATATTCTGCCAGCCTCAGTTGCGCATGTGAGGGGATCCATGGGGGATCCATGTCCTGAGTCGCAATGTCCATCAGTTGTCTGCCATTCTTGCAACATGGTTCTCAATTTGTGGATCTGTCTCTTGGTTAGGTTCCATGTTTCAGCTCCATAAGCGACTACTGGGACGATGCATTGTCTCAAGTACTTAATAGGAAGGTACACCTATGATGCAAGTATACATACACAGAGAGATAGACAGATAGATAGATAGGTGGATCGATTAATAGATAGACAAGTCTGGTTAATCACTCAATAGAAAAAGTCATGCAACCAATGATTTTCGGCTGCATGTCAAGTGGAGTGTGATCAATTAAATATTTGATCAGAGAATAAATTACTCCTATTGTCTTCTGTTAGGCAGTGATCGCACAAAGGTTGAAATTTTCAGAAAAAAGTTTTAATGCTGCCGGACACAAACAGAGGGACCGATTTGGGGGAGACTCAAATTGCAAATTGAACTCCCCATAAATGATTTATTTAGGGGGTTCATTTTTGAAAGAAACCCAAAAAAATTCGTTTTTCCTGTACATGATAAGGAGTAAATGTTGAAAATTTCAGCCCTCTAGCTTCAATGATGTGGCCTCTACTCATGATACATACGTACAGAGTCAACCAGCCAAACCAAAGTCTTTTAATATTCTGTGCAGAACAACGGTCAACCGCAGAGATGCTTTCTGTTCACTGTTGACCCCTATTCTCGAGATCACCTAATGACTCAAAAACAGTACGTGTAAAAAATATCTCTCCAACCTTCACATAATTCCTGTCCATCACCGGTGTCCGTTAACAACGTGGACGACGTCAAATAACGCCCTCTAGCTCGCCACTCGAGTCATTTTTTCAATGGCTTTGGAAAACAGCAACCTACCGTTGTAGTATCTACACTATTCCAATTAACATTTGAAGCACCGTAGAAAATTATCACTTCCTGTTTCAAGTAGCAGCCATTGCAAGCAATTTACCATTTACACAGGGTCAGTAAAACTACGAGCTGGATAATTACAATAATGTAAGAAAAATAAGCTAGGATTCCAGTGCGCAAGGACCAAAAATCTAACGTTGCTAATGACACCACTTCAGGACCGGCCCTAGATACTGGAAACACGGTCACTAACCCAGGGGAGTCAAGAACCAAGTAGTGCCAGTCATATGTCTGAGTAAGAGGACTTTCTTAGTTCAAAAGTCTAAGTCGATCCTGGACACTAATTGTGTAAATTTGTGATAAACAGTGTATTTATTTAGGTGTATCATGGAGTATTAGACCCAAATCTGCTGTATGCTTAGCTAAAATTTTTGGAAATAACTTAAATTTGAGAAATCCAAGAAAACTGCTGTTCTGAATGTGTGTATTCAAAGCACTAGAGTTAAATCATATTAATTTATGGCATACAATGTTTTTAAAGCTAAATTGTATTCAAGTACATGTTTTCACTCTGAACTAGTTAGAAGTTTGAATGAAATTTTCTTTTGTAGGTTTTCATATAAAGAGATTTCATTGCCATGATCTATTTTTAGATTGACTGTGCTGGAACGGTCTGAACTTTATATATATATATATATATATATATATATATATATATATATATATATATATATATCCGAGTAATTCTCATTCCTAGAGTTGTTAAAATCAAAAGTTCCCATCCTAAAAGAATCAAAGGTTTATGAAATGTGTCAGTGCGATCCAGGATATATATATATATATATATATATATATATATATATATATATATATATATATATATATATATATATATATGTCACGAAAGATTCCGTCCTCATTGATGAATTATCCTTCGACCAAATAAAATTCAGAATAGATTGATTATAGGTGTCTAGGAATTGACTGATTTTGTTGTTGTTTTTTTGTTTTGTTTTTTGCTCACGTATTCCCATTATACTCTATTGGATTCTATGAGGTAAACGATATACGTTCGTTCATAGGTAGGGTGCTTTTTTTTGCTCTTGTTCGTTTTTGTTCGTTGATAAATAAAAAGGAGTTGGATGTGTAAACAATGTAAAAATCGGGCTTGGAACTATTGCTTTAAATTAAACACTAGGATTGGGATATAACGTGTGGCACTACTGCAGGATACCTAACAACTTAAACCACCCTAGCATGCTATTAGATTCGTTATCTCATTATTCGTAAACTAATTTGTCCTCTATTCCCGAAAATTGACAGTTTATGCGGCCAGGGCGTAAATATAATTCATCAAGCAGCGTAAAACGTTGTTCTCGTTTTGTCTTTTTTTTTTTTGTCTCTTTTGTTTTTATTGTTTATGATTCGTTCCGAAATACAATAATAAACTGGGCGATATATTTGGAACGAATAACAAAACAATTGATTTATGTATTTTTTACAGGCATTTCGGAATTTGCGTTCGCAAAGATGAATCTAGAGAATTACAAGAGGTCAAGGGAGGTAACCCAGTGTACAAACATTTTCCGGAGATACGCGCCAGAATAATTGAACAGAAATGTTCTCCAAACAATTGTTTGTAATTAACATATATGTCAGTGATAGATTGCTATGACGTTGATCAATGAGATATTCATAAGCCAGCTAAGAATTCTCTCTCACTCTCTGTCTATCCCTCCCGCTCTCTCTCAATATATATATATATATATATATATATATATATATATATATATATATATATATATATATATATGGCGCCTTGTGTGATAGTGGTTGGCATGCTAGTCTGGCAAATCATCTTTACTCTGTAATGAATTCAATCCACACTGGGTGCTCAACATTTGTAGCCCCATCTCTCTTTAAAAGATCTCCATCTCTCTGAGACACTCCCTCTCTCCCTCTCAGTATTTTTCCTATCACTTCCCTTTTATATTACCTCTTTCTCGCCCCTCTCTTTCTCATTCATGTCTCATCACGCTTGTCTCCCTCGCTCCTTCACGCCCCCTATGTCTTCGCGCTCATCTCCCATCTTTCTTCTCTGCCTCCCTCCCCCACTCTCTTCCCCTCCCCTTTTCCCTCTCTCCCCTCTCTTTCTCTTTATGTCCGATTGACTTTAACATATACTAAATATTGAAGGTACGATTTACGAACGAGCTCACACATACAACCTACATAAATTTGGACATATAGTGTAAGAGTAAATTACAGGGAAGTAGAGTGAAAGATAGGATAGAACCATCGAAAGGAGAGGGAATTGCATCAGCACCTGTCGTACACAAACACAAACACGACCACACGCATATATATATATATATATATATATATATATATATATATATATATATATATATAAATATATACATATGCACTCATACACACACACACATATATATACACACACTTGCATATATATATATATATATATATATATATATATATATATATCCGCTCACACACACACACATATATATACACACACTCGCACATATATATATATATATATATATATATATATATATATATATATATATATATATATATACGTATATATATGTATATATATATGCAGAGAGAGAGAGAGAGGGGGGGAGTTTGGCAGTCATCAGCACAGATCAGTCATTTGTGTATTGAGTTTCCAGGTCTTGCGTCGTCAGTTGAAAATATTTTGGAAGTTCCTTGTGTTAGGAATCTGTCTTGACATTCAAGAAGAAAAGTAAAATCCCCGTGTAATTGTAATTCTTGAAGTTTCCCAAATCAACAGCACAACCAAAAAGGAATCGATAGGTTTATACAATTATCAACGAAGCAACCGTTAGTTATGGCACAAAGCCACAACTCGTGGACACCAAATGAGGAAGGAACTCTCTACTGAGTAATAATAATCAGCAAGACTAACTTGCTGCCCATTGCACTACAACGAGACGCTCCCAGGGGATTTATTTCTACTTATTAAAAATCTAGGAAAATTTCCAGCATCAATGTGGGTTTTCTTTAGTTTTCGTGTTGGTCTGTTTTTCAGGGTGGGGTTTTTGATTTGAACAACTTTAGGAATGTGAGTAACATGGAGAATTACATTATGCGCACGGACTTCATTTATGGAGCTAGAGCGCTGAATATTCAAATAATATGTTTGTTTTTTTACCCCTTCCATCTAATATAATCTAAAATGTAAGTTTATGCTAAATTGGTCACTTAATTTGTGTCTGGCATTGTTTCTGCTTGCTTACTTCTGTGGAAATTCACACTTTTTTTGTGTTCATCGCCCAGCAAAATCACCTTTATTTTCAATTTTTCAGTTGACCCCCCCCCCTTAATATAGCATGCTCCCAAGAGATGTTGATGGCTAACCAGGTCTGTTTATTTACTTCCCTGGGCTGACTTGTGCCTGAGATAATTGCAAGGGTCGGTGCTCAAACTTCTTTTAGAAATCATGATATTGAATTTTGATTTTTTATGGTTGACAAGTTCTCCCCCTTGAAAGATCAGTCGGAAGCAACTTTCCACTCCAAATCATCATCATCATCATCATCATCATCAGCAGCAGCAGCACTATACTGATCTACTGAAGAAAATTTCCCAGAATTCAAAAAATGGATATAATTTTCCTTCACTATTTCTTTTATGAGGCATTGATTTTGTGGTGTTTTCAGTTGTGGCATCATTGGCTGAAAGCATCTTGTGAGTTTCATACTGTGATAATCAGTCTTGACATGTAAGAAGAAAACCGTATGATTTAGTAGAGAACAAAACACACTCCCTGATAAAAAGTAAAACAGTGTGTAACTCTCATTCCTAAAGTTGTCCAAATCAAAATCCCTTATCCTAAAAGAATCAAAGGTTTATAGAATGTGTTTGTGCAATCCAGGGAAAATATAATTGGCTAATGCTCCGCCAATAAATCCAGTGCGATCCATAGATGGACTGAATCAGTCTTTCTACCTCCATCGTCATTGAAAGAGTTTTAGTCCATCCAAACACATACAGAAGACTTGAGACTTGGTATGATTATCGTCGATAACAATTTTTCTCTTATTCTAATCTAATGACAAATCAAATTTAAACATTTGGACTTCGAAATCACACGATGTTTCCAGATGGTATCATACCGTTTTACATACATGCATCGACGATAAGAATAATCATCTTTTCCACTCATTAATCATACTGGAGAGCGAGATATATATATATATATATATATATATATATATATATATATTATTGTATCATCCACAGACAGCTGTTTCGATGTATGTGTGTGGCTATAGACATTCCATTATTCTATCCAGTACCGCGAGGCAGAATTGAAACCTTCACTTCAGACCCGTAAGCCGATATTCTACCTCTGGACTAGGAAACTGAATTTAAACGTTATATTTGAATTACACAGAAATCCCTCACACACCAGAGTGCTCAATTCCTATAGAAGAGCATATATATATATATATATATATCAGATTAATAAAAAGTGCAAAAAAAGGGATGAAAACTTATGAAAAACGTTCTATGAAGCCAAACGGCTGTCGAACTTCAAAGGCTCAACGGGATGTCTGACAAGAGTTTGCAGATCCATGAAACTTATTAGCACCTTCATGCTCATCATCATCATCGTCATCATCAATAGCAACAACCTTTTATCGTCCGTTGAACATAGAGCTTCCCTAAGAATCACCAGACCTCTCGGTTGTGGGTGACGCAGGGTCAATATTTTCTTAACTTTAAAACTTAATCGTCACGCTTATTTTTTGACCGGTCACAATTTTGAATATGATCTTTCGGGACTCAGAATTTGGGTTTTGATATCCAGAGGTTGTCTGACATGGTCTGCCCATTGCTATTGGATTTCCTTTTAATGGACTTTATAATATCTCACACTCTTGTGTTTTGGGTTGTTTTTTTTTTGTAATGTACTGCACTACGATGGGTTAAAGGGATTAAAATTGAAAGAGAAAGAATGACGATAACAAAAGACGAAAGCGCACTTCAAAGTTCAGAACACCCATCCAGACCGCTCCTACTTGAATATCATAAGAAGATATGGGTTAAAACCTACAGTGCTTACCTTACAATCGTGGGTTGGTTATTGAACAAAAAAGGCATCACTGTCTTCGGTTGAAAGTATAAAAATCTGAAAAAAAATATTTCAATTTCCAGACAGAGTAATTTCGATCTCAAAGATTTCTAAACTTGATATCACCCCATCTAGCTCTCCATCGGATCGTCCGTATTAATCTAATTGGAATATAATTTGATTGCGAGATCTTTAGCCTTCTGCTCCTCAAGACTGCGCCGGATTTCTATTGACAAAAAGTTGGCCGGACAAAAAAATTAAAGCCATATGAATTGAAGCCTTTGCCACACACTGCTAAAAAAGTGGCCATCGCAGTCGTAAAATTAAAACAATAGGTTGACCTAAAGTCTGGGAATTAATTGAATTTCTCTTGTAGATGAACGTCAGTGATGCCCTTCGACATTATATGACGGATTTAATGTAGATAATTGACGAAACTGATGTAATAAAATGATCATTTCTTTCCCTCGCATGATGAAAGTATTTTTATATCATTCTGTGTTTGCTTGATAGAGACAGAGATAAGATGATATGATCAGGGAGACATTTCAAAAACTAGGCGAATAAACAAAGGAACTTCATTTAAATAGATATAGATTTAAAAACCAGAGAGAACATTCCCATAAGACAATTTTATGAAGTGAAGGGTATTAGTAACCACCAACAACATATTTGTAACTAGTGAATATTTAGTAACCAGTTGATAACCGTGAAAAAATACTGGATGTATTCGAACTACTATGAAACTATTTCCAAGGAGAAAATAATTGCAAATTTATTCGTGGTTTCAAATAATGGGTATGAGGTACTTTTATCAGCAAAATGCCTACGCAATGAGTGAGAGAGTCAAATCTTAAGGACAGAAAGTCAGAAGAACCACACAGTTCATTTTATTAGTATAGTAACATAGTATCAGTCTATCTACCATGGTCTTTACCTTTTTTTAACGGTGACGTAAGTCGACAGCTCTGACGTTTCATGTTAAAACAAGAATTGAATCAGTTAGCAGAGTTTGTAAGGAATTGTAACCCGAAGAGAGAGTGATTTAAAAGAGATAGACAGAGTTCCTAACCAGGGAAGAAAGCTATTACCCTCTTGAGAGGGGATGATAAACGAAAGAAAGAGAACAGAAATTATTTCTCCTTGATGTCATACTACGTCAAATTATTCCTATCTTATAAATCAATTCTCGAGAGAACAATAGATTACAAGAAAGGAAGAAAGGAAAAAGGAAAGAAAAAAAAGCTGACTAAACAGTATTCATAACCAATGTGTACATTTCATGCATATATATATATATATATATATATATATATATATATATATATATATATATATATATATATATATATATATACTACTTTTTTATGCAATGATTTCAATTGCATTTTGGACAATTTTTTTTTCTTTCTAATTTTTGATGCAATGATTATTGCAGTATCGGACGGGGATTTACTTGAAAAATGGATTAGAAACAATTTTGGGGGATATTATATAAAATTTCGTTACTGATACAAATATTGCTAAATTTTGCTAATCGTCGCCAAAATATAGCTAAATATTGTCAAAAAATGTCGCAGATTTTTAACAGAATTTTTTCTATTTCATGTTTCCTACATGATATACTCGTTATTCCCAGCGAAAGAAGAATTTACGGATATTTTTCGATTGAGATGTTTTGTTGTTGTTGTTGTTATTTTTTTTTTATTGATTAGGGAATTTTTCTTCAGCAGGCAAAGTGCGCAGTTTGGAAGAGTTGGGGAAAGTATTTTTCACGCTCCTTGCCACCTTGAAAAAATCCATTGTTACGATCAGGGATGCAAGAAAATCACCCGGTTCATTATTAGAGCGAGATTTTCACCACTGAAACAATTATGTTGAGTTTTTCTTTCACTCTCTCTCTCTCTCTCTCTCTCTCTCTCTCTATCTATCTATCTCTCTATCTATCTATCTCTCTCTCTCTATATATATATATAAACCACCACTAAACAAATATTTTGAGTTTTTATTTCATTCTCTCTCCCTCCCTCCCCCTCTCTTTCTCTCTCTCTCTCTCTCTCTCTCTCTATATATATATATATATATATATATATATATATGTGTGTGTGTGTGTGTGTGTGTGTGTGTATAGACAGAGACAGAGAGAGAGAGATAATAAAAATGGCTGTTATAGAAAAAGATCGTTTTTTGATCTAAGAATGCTATAAAATTTTTTCCCTTATAAATGGAAATTGTTTTGTCACACACACACATACGCACATATTTATATAAAGAGTGTTTTGAGGAGAGGTGTTCGACCTGGGGTGGATACACAGTGAAAAAAACTTGAGAATTATCAACCTTGAATCATTATTCAAGTACACGAATTTACCATATTGGTCAATAACATTTTTGGGGTTTTGTAAGGGCTATCGGTTCAGAAAGATACATGTCTATTCTGAAATTGATATTCCGCTCAGTGTCTATAGCTGATACCCAGAAGGAGCGTCACGTAATAAAATAACAAAAGATTTGCAGGGCTAAACAATTAAGCTACTGTCAAACTTCATCCCAGAACAACAACAAGGACAATCCCCACCTAATTTAGGGGAGTAAAATCTTCTGTTTTCTACCTCATCACGCTAAACCAAATCTAGTCTCCCTGAAGTCATCAAAAGAAGAAGAAATCAAAGGAAGAATAACACCAAGTTGGTAAGCATACGGTAATGCAAGCTCGACTTTCAAGAAGATGGAAATTGTGCTTGTCCTAAAAGAAGGGTATTCAACCAATGTATCTTACCAATAGTCACCAATGGAGCTGAAACATGGAACCTAACCAAGGGAAAGAGCCTAAAACTGAGAATCATGCAACTTTATATGAGATAATCATGCTCAACCTCACATGGAAAGATTATAAAACAACACAGTATATCAGAAAAAATACAGAATGTCATAGAAACTGTTGGAAAAATCAAATGGTAATGGGCTGGACATGTTGGAAGACTGGCAGATGACCGCTGGACATCACGACTCACAATGTGGACCACCAGAGAACATATGCAAATCTGATACTAACAGAAAGTGAGATGGCACGATGAGCTTGATAAATTCAGAAAATACTTGCTCCGCAGTGCCCATGATAGAGAGGTCTGGCGGATCTTGGAGATAGTCCAACGACAGACGCTAACTGATGATAATATATAAAATTAACGACAAAGTGATTTTTGGTTGCCTCTCTAAATAACTGAGCTAAACTGAAGAGTCTTACATATTTACATATCTATTTATCATATGTACAATAAAAAAGTTTGAGAAATCATCGTTATATGGAATAGAACTGGTAGTGTGCTTTTTTGCCAAGATTGGTATACGTATATTTTTCAACTACCTCTATCTAGGGAAACGAATCTCCATTAGATCCTCAAAAGAAAAGGAAATCAAACTAAGAATCACTCTAGGATGGCAAGCCTTTGGCAGAGCAAGCTGAACATCCCAATAATCCAAATAAGAAGAGTATTCAACCAATGCATTCTCCCGATAGTCACTTATTGAGCTGAAACATGGAACCTTACCAAGAGAGAGACCTGCAAACTGAGAAGCATTCAATGCGAGCAAGGGAGAATCGTGCTCAGCCTTATATGAAGAGATCACAAGAAAGAATATCAGAGAGAAAACGGGAGTCCGAAACATCTTTTGAAAAAACTTAAATGGCAACGGGCAGGCTACGTTGCTAGAATGACAGACAATCAATCGACATCACGACCCACAACATCGATCCCCAGATGTTACACGCAAAATTGAGCCCGACAGGATACAAGATGGAAAGACGAACTAGACAAATTCAGAAAATACTGGTTCTACGACGCCTGTGATAGAGAATTATAGCGAATCCTGGGGAAGGTCTCTGTCCAACGACAGACGTTAAAAGACTGATGATGATGATGATGATGATGATGTCCTCATCTTCATAGTTATAGTGACAACGTTTCAATCATTGTTTATTACGGCCTTCTTCTGGGAACTGTCGTATCCGATGACGTTGTGGGAATTCAGAACCGAACTTCTCGATTGCTATCGAGTGTTAGGCTATTCTGATTTCACTGTTAACGATTTGGATACATTGTATTGAATAATTCTTTACTTTTTCCATCAATTTCAGTAAATGAAATATTGTAAATTCTTTTTAGGAATCCTTTTCATTTTTTATGCTTCTTGCGTGGTTTCCTTCCGGCCGTGAGTAAATGAAGGTCGGAATAAAGGTTGGACTTCCGGTGAGACTCGAACTCACGGTTTTCTATGGTGGAGATGAGCTAGGTATTCAACCAACCACTCTTGACCTTGTGATCAGGGAATAAGGCATATTTAATTCATGGCTCCTACAGCTGGGTATCCAACCCACTGCTCTTGACCTTGTGATCAGGAAATAAAGTATATTTAATTTATGGCTCAAAAAGCTGGGTATCCAACCTATCACTCTTGACATTGGTATCAAACCTATCGCTGTAGACTTCAGTATCCAAACTACCACTCTAAACCTTGGTATCCAACCTTCAGCTCTATACCTTGTAATCAATAAATAAGGCATATTTGATGTAAGGCCCTCAAAACACACCAGATGGCTGTCTTACGGGACAACGGCATAGTAGGTCTGTTTCAGATTACTTTGTGATCATAATTCCAGGCAGTGAAATCTATATGAGTCTCTGCAAGAGATTGATATCCCACGCACCGGGGACATAACCAGCATTTTCAAGTCTCACCGGGGACTTGTTTTTATTCGGGTTTGTACCCTTTATTCACTCATGGCCGCAAGGAGTTCAATCCGAGAAAAGTTGCGATAAAAACAACAAAACTATCCAGATGAAGATGAATAGTATCATAAAAATGAAAAAAAATCATAACAATGGTTAATTCTTCTTCGATAATTTGTACTTGTGATGCCGTTTCTATTCATTCCACTGATCCAGAGTATATGGGTGGCCACACTTGATAAGTGCCAAACGAAACATTTTTTTCAAGTTGATATTTTCTTTTTTTGTAGAGCTAGAATGCTTATTTTGTGTCAAGTTTGAATACCCTCCCATTATGACCCACAGAGTTCAAGTTTTTTAAAAAACATTGTATCCATGGAATAACGGACCAAATCAACTACATCATTGTTCCCTAGTACCACCAAGTAGTGAATAGCCTTAAATATAATATGACTTATTCCTTGATCACAAGGTTTCTATCTGTTTATACTTGCGTCCATGCACTGATAACTATAGAATCAATGTTAGGATGGATTAAGGTAATCATGATTAATTGACAGCATTTTCTGGTGACCAACGAAGATGCTCAGATGATTCACCGTATTTTTGGCAGAAATCTACAAGAATGTGACACTCGACTTGATGTTGATGTGACAGCAGACCAAACTTCTGGCTGTTAAAGAAGACAAATCAATGGTCGCTGGCTGGGTTCGATAGTGACAGTGTATGCCCGACTTTGTTGGCTCAGAAGCGGTGAGATGTGGAAGGACTGCTCAGTTTGGGCAACATGCCAAACAGAAGGAATTGATTATAGAGGAAGAAATTAATTAATCAATCAAAATGCCTTGATTGCAATGCTCCAATATATACCAGGTAATGAACCAGAAAGCTTCCTAAGAGTGTGAATTCTGCTTGTTAACAGCTGATTTAATATCAGACTCCAGATCGAACGTCAGTCGGTATGGATTTGTGAAAATTGAATAGAATTCGTGCAAGACTATTAACGAGCCATGCCAAACCTCAGCATAAAGAATTTCAGCATTTATATCAATATGCATCTATTTCTCTTGCAAAGCGTGTTAATATCTATCACAGTCTGTCCATATCTTTTTACGGACTGATCATTATTCTGTCACTGTAGCTGGGAAGAGTATTCTATTATATTGTAAAATGCCAATTTTTAGAAAGTCGACCGATGTTTGAATTTGTTTCTAGATCATTCCTTTTTTGGCCAGACGTTCCAGCGCACCCTCGTATTTAGTTATCTAGCAATCTATCGACTTGACAAGAAACGTGCAATAAACTTACTGGTAACAACTCATCGATAATAAGTTCAGTCCTCAAAATATGCTTCATTGTTGTTGGCCTTGTGTCAGACTAAGGCTAAGCTAGCTAAAAATCTACGGATCATAAAAGTCCATTCATACAGAAATGGGAAACAGAAATCGGTGACAGAGAGACATGGCGACCAAAAGTCTTCCGAACGATTTCACTTTCTTAACAAAATTGTACAACCGTAACTGAAGAAAAAAATCGGTGCTGTAAAGCTGAACTGACTCCCAGTTTCCAGATCCTCATCCACAACTGCCGAGGCAGAACTCGCCTATCCCGTGTATTCATCATCAACCATCAGTTGACCAGCAACGAATGTTGAAAGTCCGTCTACGTCTACGTTCGTAAAGCCAAAACAATTATCTATAAATATTTCTTTTGGGAGTTTCTGTCATTAAGTGAAAATAGCATTGGATTTGTGTGAATTAGTAAACTTGTCATAGGCAGCACATGCACTCTTCCACGGTAAGCTATATATTTATTCTGAATGAAGTAATGGGAGTCATACGCCAAGTGGCTTTTATCTGGCTGATCTGCAGTAAAATTTTCTATGTAATTTACCACCTTCCTAATCCCGATCAACACTGCTACATGAACTATCTTTCAACGGAGATTCGAAATTTTGCTTTTCATTGCAGCATGACATTTTCTATAAACTAGTTCGACCCTGACAAAAAGCAATAGTTTTGTATTCTCCTATCACATGTTCATATGGATCTCAGATGAAAGGAATATTTCTAATTTTGATTATATTAGATACCGGTCTTTGTCAACTTTGGTTCAGGTTACAATACGCTTCTTTTGGAAAACTGACAATTCACATATTCCAGGAGTAAGAAGCGTTGTAAAGATATTCTGTCATTATTTCTTTTCCGTTCCATAGGTCTAACTTATAACCCATTCCTCAAGATGCTGGTTTGCAATCAGTTATTTGCACTGAGGATGGAATCCGAATTGACGCTTCTAACTAATGCTCCTGGGAAAGGCATGAACCGAGGCAAAATTCTGCCTGTAGAACAGTTTTTTCAGCTAGTCTTTATTATATGTAAAAGATGGTGTCCATTTACTTATGTCTTGTATATGTATAAGTATAAGCGTTAACGTTGTGTATCTTTATGTATTGATACGCTGAGACATTTACTCATACTTAAGCGCTCGGCTTTCTTCGTCAACATAGAAAACGAAAAAACTCTATCGATTTCTTGTGATTTTTCGTCCCTACTGCCTTTCAAGTATCACTCGAAAGGGCAGAACCATTTTTGAAGAGATTATTGGATTCCTCTGCCAAAAAATAAGGCTCTTTCTCTGTTCTGTGTTCCCAAACTTACCCTGTCTTAACTATTTTTCAAGTGTCAACATTTTTCTTCTACAATTCCCCCTCACTTCTTCTTCTTCTTCTTCTTCTTCTTCTTCTTCTTCTTCTTCTTCTTCTTCTTCTTCTTCTTCTTCTTCTTCTTCTTCTCAGATGTTCCGTTTTCGTTCTCAATTATTGTTCATTATTTTCATTTTCTTCCTCCTTTATCTTTCTATCTTTTTTTTCCTTTATCGTTCTATTTCTTTCTTTTCCTTGTCCCTCTCTTTTCCCCTTTTTGACCGAATTGTTCTTGTCTATCTTCTATATATTTTTCGTCTTCTTCTCCTTCTGTATCTTCTATTCCAGCTGTTTCTTCTTTTTCTTTATCTTCTTCTTCTTCTTGTCTTCTTTCATCCTTTTCTTCTTCCACTTCTTCCTTCACTGGTCCAAATTTCTCTCTCGTCAGAGTTGTCCCCCTTCTTTCCAGTTCCTCAAAATCCCATCTACTCAGGCACCCACCTTACCCCCGGTCCCTCAGCTACACAGCTACCGTCTCACTAACAAAAAAACCATCGGCGTTATCTCAACAAAATAACCTGAACAGAGATCCACGCGTTATTTATTTACTTTGGACTGGCTTCAAAGAAATATTTTTATACATGGGGAAGTCGCTAATCAGGGTTGCTGTCATGTTCCAGATGCCTTTCTGAGTCTCGGCCATTTTTTTCTCTTACGTTTCTTTCATGTCTCGTCTCGGCTCTCTAAGGACACAGGTCTTCCCTGGATGGTAAGCGTTACCTTCATATCTATCCTATAAATAATTATCAGTTTCAGCCAAGGCAAGAATTCAGGGTGGGGGGCAAATAAGAGGCAAAGGAAAACTGCACACAAACCAAAAAAGCATTTGCTAAAAAGAAGGAATGTCGTCTTTGTTGGTTTCGCAAGACTGGAATGTTCATTGTATTTATTAGATGCTAGAGATGACAGGAAATATGTGATCAAGCATATCAGTATTAAAGTGCATAAGCACCCATGTGGATCAATGTATATATGTATGTATGTATGTATGTATGTATGTATGTATGTATGTATATATATATGTGTGTGTGTGTGTGTGTGTGCATCAAGAAAATGTATTTATAAATATGTGCATGTATATACTTTTACACAAGTACATATATATGTACGTGCATATATGTATATATAGGGATATATAAGTACATGCATATAGATATATGTATATGCACGCACACCATATATATATATATATATATATAACATCTGATATTGAGAAATAATGGGCTGAAATGACATACATTTTTAGAATAAAAGTTTTTCAAATATTTAGTGTTCAACGCTGTAGAGCTTTCTAAACTACATATATTTGTGTGTGTGTTCGATGAATCATGCGTTGAACTCACGTACATCATCATCATCATCATCATCATCATCATCATCATCATCAGTAGCAGCTTTCAAACGTCCATCTTTGGACATAGAAGTTCCTCGAGATTCGTCGGACATTTCTATCGTGGACGTCACGGAGCCAATATTTTCTGAACTGGGATATTTAGTCACGCCATTGCATTTTCTGTTGGCCAGTTTTGCATATGATTGTTCAGGATCTATGTTGTGAGTCATGATATCCAGTGGTTATCAGACATTCTCTCTACAAGACAAGCCCATTGCCATTTGAGTTTTCTAATGGATCCAATTATATTTCGAACTCCTGTTTTCCTTCTTTCTCATACACCGTGCTGTCTTGTGATCTCTCCATGGTATGTTGAGCATGATTCAATCTTGTGCACCATTGGTGACTATCGGTGGGGATGCATTGGTTGTACATCCCTATTTTGAGGATTAATGGGATTTTCTTGTCTCTGAAGGTTGAGCTTACTCTACCAAAAGCTTGCAACCCTAGAGTGATTTTTCCGCTTGATCTACCCTTCTTTTACGGATCTCATCAAGATTCATTGTCTTTGGTAGATGAAACGATATACTTTTACCCCAAAAGTATCCAATACTTCTCAAAATGTTTATTTCAGCATCTTTATAAAATTTCAAAATTGATAGAATTTAGATCAAAGATTACTGGTTTTGTACACTCCTATACAAAATAAATCATGTTTCAAGATCCCTTTGATAATTCTATTTCCCAACCTTTGGTCCAAATTCTTTCAATTTTGAAGCTGTATATTAAAAAAAATATTTCTGTAATGTATCCGATGCATCCTGTGCTCACTGACTATAAACTGTATCAGTGCCATCTTTTTATTTATTGATATATTTTATCATATCAATTATATACTAAATTTAATTAATACTATAAATTATATCATTGTATTACATTATACAATGTTAATACTCTATATCGTTAGACTCATTGATCCCAATTGAGAGGTTCACAAATATATTTGATTTGCTATAAGATATCTTTTTCTTAACGAAAAGGAATTACTGAAACCGATTCGATGGAAGATTCCATAGTTTCGAACGGTGGTTGAGAGATATTTTTATCAGCAATATTCTTGCTTCAACTGGAGAGTCCTTCGTTACAGATAGTGAAAAAGAAAAAAAGGATGCTGTCCATTATATAAATAGATTATATCATACTAATTATATTAATTTAACTGAATTAATAATCTTATATTAATTGTATTAATCAACATTGACATATATATATATATATATATATATATATATATATATATATATATATATATATATATATATATATATATATGTCTGTGTGTGTGTGAGTGTATGTATGTATATCTATATATATATTGAATAAACTGTCCACATGAATTGACATTCACATCAATAGAAATTATATTTATTTGTTATCATTATCTTCTTGTACATTACGCCCCGTGTAAGTCTATAGTTTTTATCTGTAACATTCGTGGAGAGAAATAACTCTTTAATGCTTATTATGTACTCTTCTATACTTATGTACAAACGGATGAAAATTCGGGCTCATTCTGGTTGAACACTTACAAAAAACGCCACACCGGCCACTAAGCGAATCAGCGTCGTGTATCCGACAGTGGGTGCAAGAGATTTCAAAAAGGCTTAATTCTTAACGAGAAAAAGCTCATTTCCCCCCGAAACCCCCCAAACTATAATCCTTTAAAAAGATTTTAAAATATTCCTGGAATCCTTAAAAATTTTCATGAGACCCCTAGAGGTGCCCTGACAGCAATTTTGAGAAACATTGTTGACAATGCTTTGTCTAATGAAAAGGGGGAGGGGGGAAGAATAATATTACTGTCAACATTTTTACCTGAAGTTGCGCGCTGGGATATACGAAGCTCGTGAAAGGCTTTCACCGTGAATAGGACGATGCTTGTATCTATGTGCATGTGTACGAAAAAAGCATTTTTTTCAAAATCCAAAAATCAAATTGAAGAAGATGTCTGCAAGAAGAAGAGCGTATCTTCAAGGTGGGAGATCAAAAAGCATGTTAGGTAGCGCTGACGCACGACTAAAAAAGAAAATGCACAAAAAGAGATTCTCAAAAAATTGAGAGAAATTTTTTTTTTTCAGATGATGTCAAAGGGAGTACGAATTTGCAAGTCACCCGGCTAAAAGGAAAAAGAAATGAAATTCTATAAATCACAAAAAAATTTCAGAAGATGTCTACCGGAGATCTCATGAGGAGGTACTGGACCAAATGATAGCGCTGCCTCAAGATCAAAGCAGTAAAAATCCAACAAAAAAAATCCCCCAAATTTGAAAATATTCATTAGAATATGTCTACTGGAGTACTCATGCAAATTTGTACTGTGTCTCACTGTGCTGATACAAGAAAAACTGATAGTAAAGAGAAGAATATTTTGTCATTGGGATGGATGATTGGTTGGACTGATGATCACTGATTCATAATTGCAGAATAAAATAATGTTATTGATATTTCATAAGTACAATGCAATTGCCTACTTACTTAAATACAGCCGTCGGCATTGATAAAATTGTTAGGTTTAAAGAATAATCAAATTTCATTATAATGATAATCAACATTATCATCATCATCATCAGCGTTTTATTGTCTGTTGTTGGACAAAGACTCTTCCCAAGATTCACCAGAGTTGAACAGTTCGTCGTGCTACCTTATTTTTCGTCGATCAGAGTTTTGCATGGTCTCTCAGGATATACATTCTGAGTCACGATGTTTAGTTGTCTGATATTCTTGCTACATAACCAGCCCATTGCCTTTTGAGTTTTCTGATGGATTCAATGATATCTCTTTTATCTTATGATATACTGCGCTGTATTGCGATCTATCCCCGTGATGTTGAGCACGATTTTCTTATGTGCACGTTGCATTGTTCTGAATTTGAGGGTCGATCTTTCGGTTAGGTTCCATGTTGCAGCTCCATAAGTGACTATAGCGAGGGTGCATTCGTTTGTATATTCTATTTACAACTAATTGGATTTTTTTTGTCTCTGGAAGTTGAGCTAGCTCTACCGAAAGTTTGCTATCCTAGGGTGATCCTTTGCCAGATTTCTTTTTCTTTTGAGGTTTTCATAGAGATTGTATTTCACAGGGGCTTGGGGAAATAATCAGCTTCCGCTTGAATTGGAATCAAGATTTGCATATTTAATTTTCGATGCTCATAAACGTCTCATACATCAAGCATGCTTTTTGAAAAAAAATACTTTATCTCATCTAGGGTGTTCTGTGATCACTCAACAAAAATCTCGTTGAATGCAAAAACTACCTGAAATTGGGATAAAAAGCAACAAAATAAAAAAAACAAGCGTACTCTGCTAAGATCAATTTCCCATGCTTCATTAAAATATAAGAGTTAAACAAAACAGAATTCATTTCTCCATACAACATCAATCTACTAATAATTGTTTATGCTATTTTAAATCCTTTATTAGTAGTTCCTGTAATAAAACAAGTTGATCTGAGTTCAGAGAGTGAATCTTTCATCAATCTTTCGCGTACACAACTTTCATTCGTACCGTCATTACGTCATTGATTTTTGTGAGGTCATTGTCATCGTTGTGGCGTTCGAAAATAAAGTCAAAACTCAAGAGTAAAAGTCTGACGATAAGATAAACCAGTTTGAAAATTCATGTTGGCAATGTTTCATACCAGGAATTTCTAATTCTTTAGTATCCCATATTCTTCGATTTGATAAAGACTATTGAATCGAAAAAAAATGAAAAAGTTAGTTGAAAATTTCGTAATTTTACAGATTACTAGAGAATATATATGCAATATTAATGTATTTCAACATCACACAATCTTGTAGGCGTATTATAACCCCCAAAGAAAATGTTTTATTAATAACCAATAAAGTTCCTTTTGTTAATATAATTATATTCAACTACTATAAACGCCCAAAATTACTTTCGTTTATGTAAATGTTTTTTTTTTTGTGGATATATTTATGTTCCTGCATGTGTGGGTATATGTGTACGAGGTTTGGCTTGAACCATTCTTTCCTTTGTACTCAATATATTCTCTATTTAACTGACATATCAAACACTCATAAGCATGATCCACCCCATCCCGAATTCTCGGATATGAAACGCTCGCTAATACAAAAGACAATTCTGTCTTCTCACAAAAGAATCGTTTACTCTTTAATTTCGAGCCCTCCTCGTTGACTATTACTTTTATTTTGCTGAACTGTATTATTCATTCATTTCTTTCTCAAATCTCGAATCCATTGTTTAATTTTTATTTACTTTTGTCGTCTGCCCCTCTTAGCGCCTATAATTTTATTACTTTCATTTTGACATCTCTGGATTACCTCCCTTGTATTTCATGTCCTCGTCCACCATATTGTAAAATGCCGGGCAGGAAAGAGTGGTTTTTAATTAGTACCGGCCTGTCAGCATTCTGTAATTTGCTCGCTTGCCTACTCCGTTCATATTTAGACGCCCCGACACCCTAAAGAAGAAAGGATGGAATGAAAGCAAATCTACGGTCAAAGACAAAGAAAATGTTATAACAAAGCAGAACAAAAAGAGAAAACCAAGAGTGAATATTTCCGACAAAGTGTTTAAACAAGTAAACTTACTAACAGATCTGAGTTTGGTTATCCTATTTTCTTTCTGTATAGTAATCTTTTTTCTTCCTTTTTTTCCCTTTTTCTTTCTTTCTTTCTTTCTTCCTTTCTTTTTCCCCCTTGCTTTTATTTCCCTTCTCTCTTCCTTTCTTTCTTTCTTTTTGTTTTCATTTCTTCCTTTTTTTTCATTCTTTTTGGTTTAATTTCTTTCTTTTTTGTTTTCATTTTTGTTTTTACTTTCTTTCTTTCTTCCTTTCTTTCTTTTTTTCTTTTGAACGTAGATTTCTATTCTCTTTCTTCAACTTTTGTTTTTCTTTTCTTTTCTACTCGTGTTGCTACTTTCGTTTCTTTCTTTTGCTTTTTCATTCATTCCGTATTTCTTCATTCCTTCTTTGAAAATCTTAATTTTCTGTTCCCGTCCAAAACCTTTTTCTTTCCTATGTTAGTCTTTTCTTTTCTTTAGCTTTTTAATACTTTCCTTTCATTATTTGCTCCCTCTTTTGTATTCTCTCTCTCTCTTTGTCTTTCATTCGTCCATCACAATCTGTCAACAAACACTGTAAAAATCGACGTGGTTTTCTTCAGTTTTCAAGTTGGTCTAAATGGTTGTATCATGCAGACAGGCCGTACCAATGGTGTTAGAGAAATTAAAAATTCTTATGCCTAAGAAAAACCTTGTTTTTCTTGGGGTTTTGAAAATTCCCTTCCAAATTAGGTTTTTAGTGGGAAGTTCAATTTGTAATTTAATTTCATTCCAAATTGGTCCTTTAGTTATTTTTTCTTTGCGATCGCTGCCCACAAAAGGCGAGAGAAGTAACTAATTCATTGATCAACTTTTTTTTCGAATTAGTTAATTGACCACCTCGGTTTCGTGGTAGTTTTTATTGAGTGACAAACCAGACCTACCTTTCTTTTTTTTCTTTCTCCCTTATAATTTCACGTAATTTCACAAGTTAAGCTGGGGCGGGGATTATATTTTTAGCTGAATACTAGCTACAAAGAGTCGATAAAAATGAAGTTTTTCACGATTGTAATTTGAAAATTAAAAAGAGCCATTGTTTCTCTACAAACCATGATCGTTGCTATGGGTATCAACGTAAGCTTAGCTAGGTCTGACACAAGGTTGAATTGTTGGTGGTTATCTTTAAGTGGGGAAGTTCTACTGGCATTGAAAATCAGCATTAGAAAACTTTGCTTCTACTTGGACTCGAAAACTGGTATCGATCCCAAATACACAACTATCTTAGCCACCAAGGAGATCCAGTAAGTGACTGTTGCTTGTGAATGATTCATTCGGTAACTCTATCAATAAAAACCTACTTTTATTTTCCAGACGTCGATCCATATGTAGGTTCGTGGGAAGCTGGCAGTAGACCAAGGTCAGATGGAAAATTTAGGCACCATATCAAACTGTTCATTAAGTATTTTTGCAATCAGTGCTAAATACATATGATTTATGTATGAGTAATAACCGTAATTCTGAGAGTTTGCTTCTGAATTATTTAGAGAGATGGTTCGGAAAAAATGACCAAGTCTACATATCAACTTTTAATCGTGTCCCTCATATTTTACCAATATATGCATAGTTTGTTTAAATGATTAAGATGGGTTCTTTCCGCTAATATATATGAACTTAGTAACAATACGTTTCAAACGGCTTCCAATGATAACGTATGATTGGGTGAAAGATCCCACTCGGTTCGTAGTGTGCAGCATTGGTTTTAAAAGATTTGAGGTGGAGATTTGTGTCTCGAATATCAAGAGTGTTGAGGAGGTCCATCTGCAATTAAAAATGAACAACAAAAATGATGTTGCGAGACGAAACCAACACCAAACTGTTATCAAACTATCACATACACTGGGTGTTGGAAATATGAAGATATCAGACCATGTAAAGCAACTGGGAAAATAAAAATGCTTGTTAAGTGGGTTTTACAAAAACTCAACGAAAACCATTAACAATACAGAACTGAACAGCGCAATACTCCCCATGTTTCACACCCATACTCCAAAGCTTGTATTATACATTTATTAAGGTAAGTCTTTGGCAGGGCGAGATCAACCTTCAAGATCAAGAAAATCCCATCAGCTCAAAAGAGTTAGGGTTAAGAAGGCGATACAGCCAATGAATCCTCTCAACAGCTGTCTATGGATCTGAAACATGGAACCTAACCGAGAGACTGAACCTCAAACTGAGGACAATGCAACGTGCAAATAAAAAAATCATCTTCAGCCTCACGTGGAGAGATCATAAGACAACACAATATATCAGGGAGAAAACAAGAGTCCGAGACATCGTAGAATACACTAGAAAACTCAAATGGCAATGGGCTGGTCATGCTGCAAGAATCGTAGACAACCAACGGACATCATAATTCACAACATGGTTCCCAAGAGACCACATGCGTAACCGAGGTCGGCATTATATAAGATGGTGAGACGAACTAGACAATTTCAGAAAGTATTGGGTCTGCAACGCCCATGATAATGAAGCCTTGCGAATCCTGGGGAAAGTCTATGTCCAACGACAGCTGTTAGTAGACTGATGAGGATGATGTTGTATATTTATACTCGAAGTTTACTGGCAAGTTGCTTTTTAATTTGTTACTGTGTTTACTGAATGTTCCCAGCCAATCGTTTCATACACCGTTCTATATCGCATTCATGGATTCTGTCTCTTACTTAATCAACTGACCTAGGTATGTGTCTTCCTTAATCTCTTTCAAATCTCTACTCTTTATTCTTTGGGTCTTTTTCCTGGGGTGTTACAGTGGAACATTACTTTTGCAATATTAGGAACAACCCTGAGGGAGTAGAAAAGGATCAATATATATATCAAACCAATTAGAAATGATTAAGTGACAAAAATAGCAAGAAAAAAAAATAACAAAAAAATGTTTTTTTTGCTCTGGAGATAGCAAACGCAGTTAGAGAAGCCCTGTCATGAGATGGAGAGATGAGATAGAAAAGTTTCCCGGAAGACATTGCAAAGTGTAGCAATGTGTAGCAAAGTCACAGATGACTAGGAAATAGCTAGAAAAAGTCTTTGTACAGCATTGGACTGATGATGATAGATACCAAACAATAAGTGTCGTATCAGCATGCCAAAAGGAACTATTGGGAGAACATTTACGTAGGTATCAAACTACCTTAAGGCGACTTCGCTTAGACTGGTTGCCTTTCCAAAGCTAAAGAGTCCAGTCTGTCCTGTAATTTTACAAATAACCAGAGCAAAATGAAGGTAAACCGCTTCGATCAGACTTTGGACTCAGTTCGCCGATTCCATTGACTCCGTTGTTGACCTCCATACCTAAGACAATAACAATGATAGCCCTGAAACATACAATTACAACGATTATTATGTTGGTCATATTATATGACCCCATGAGAAAAATGCGTACCTGCACAATGTCTTGATATAATAATAAAGACTTAAAATATACTGAACAAGAATACTTTGAGATAAAGTCGACAAAAATCATTATTGCAGTGGCATAAAATTCTATTTATTGACATGTACTCACACGTATTTAAACTTCGAAAGAAAAAAGATTGTTTAATTTTGCCACGGTATTAATGTTCTTTCGTCTGATGTCAAAGTATTCTTGTTTATTTTTCCTAAGTTTTACAATTATATCAACACATTATGCAGGTACGTATCTTTCTTACTGGTCCTGTTTTCTTTGATATTAATATGTGCACAGAACATCTTCAATTATAACGACTATTGTCTGAAGAAAATTGTCCCGAAATTTCTCAATTAAAATCTGAACACACTGACCAACTGCACCACTGAGATATATGTACTAGGAATACTTTTTGAGTAATTATTTTGTGCCTCACTTGCTAGATTTTCTTTCATTCTCAACACTAAAACTCATGATACATGCTTACAAATTGGAGAATTCTAGTTGTTTTAGAAAGAAGTGTAAATGGAAAATTTTGTGTAATTCAATTTTACACTTTATACGTGCATTCCGTTATGTCAAATATCAATTAAAATTTACTTGAAAGTTTGTATCTTGCGAATTACGTTATTTGGTTATTACAGAATTAAAATCATCGATTTTTGTAAAAAAAACCCTACTCAATTTACTCATATCAAGTTTAAAACGTTAAACATACTTGACCGATTAAAGCCATATTGAAAGGAAAAATATTCATGAAAATACAACCACATTATTAAGACGATCAGCATTAAAATACTAAGTGGATAAATATTGACTATATCTGGCTGTCGTGAACAAGGAAAAATGCCTCTGTCACATTGTAGACGTGGCTGTGTCAACAAACTACAGGGTGAAGTATTGAAGCGGTATACTTTCACCTGTTCTCAGAACTGTTTCACTGCTTCCATTTCTTTATCCATAGAAAGATTAAAAATATAAAAAGAAATGGCAATAAAGACAACAGTTTGAACCAAAAATGGAGAGAACCAGAAAAGAAAAGATGGCGGTTGTGATGGCGCTAAAAAATTCTGATAAGAGTGAAGCCGTATAAAAATAAGGGACAAAGCCATATAAAAAAATGAATGACAAAACTCTATTAAAAAAAAGAGGACAAAGCAAAATGATAGAGTATCAAAACAAAGATTAAAGGCTTAACACATTGAAGAAAAAAATTGAAGAATGAGAGAAGGAGAAATCTTTAGCAAACTGGGCTTGGAGGGGATGGTTGACTGAGATGTTCTGAGAGAAATGATGCCCTTGAATGTCAGTGGTGGTGGTTTTGGTGGCGGTGATGGTCACGTTTTTTGTTTTTTTTCTCGGGTGGCCAGAGGCTGGGGATTGAGAGAAGCCGAAAAAAAGCTGATTACAGGGATTGATTAGTTTTGTAATCAGCCTGTGCAGAACCAGGGTGTTTCGACGTTGTTGCCTGATAAGCAAATATTGACGATAGACTATTCCGTTAGGGAGAATGAGATTGGAGAATAAATAAAGGGACTGAAATAAAAGGCAACAAAGGAAGGAAGGAAGGAAGGAAGGAAGGAAAGAAAGAAAGAAAGAAAGAAGGAAGAAGAAGAAGAAGAAGAAGAAGAAGAAGAAGAAGAAGAAGAAGAAGAAGAAGAAGAAAGTGGTAGTGAGAAATGGGGGACAAGGAGAAGAAAGAGAGGAGGAAGATAGAGGAAGAAGAAAGCGAAAATAATGGACAATAAAAGAAAAGGAAAACAGAACATCAGAGAAGAAGAAGAAGAAGAAGAAGAAGAAGAAAGAGAATTGGAATCGATAGATTATTCTGTGAGGAAAAATTAAATCAGAGAACAAGTAAAAGAAGGAAAGGGAGAGAGAGAGAGAAAGAGAGAGAGTATTTTGCTCGGGAGA